>JACJUY010009264.1:22008-33978 GCA_014220935.1 Platorchestia sp. MABIK | reverse complement strand
TTTTCCACTGAACAAGTCAGGGAAAATGACTCAAATTTACCAAATTTTGATCATTTTTGTGACGCTGGCGGCGTATGAAGATGTCATCGTATCGAACTGATATATGAAATCTATTAAAGTGACATATAAAGTGACATATTGTACACACTTTTATTTTTACAGCAAAAGAACTGATTAAAATTGTTATTTCTGAAAATTTCATCAATAGGGATGTTTTTTAGTTTTTTTTTCGATATTTTGACACCTCGGCGGCACGTGAAAATGTCGACTTGGAGGGCTAAAATTTTGCACACACTATTTTCATGGGGCTTCACAACTTTTCCGAACTATCGCGTTATCAGATTAAAACAAATTGAAAAAACGTCCCACCCTAATTTCTAATTCAACTATTCGATAACACGATGTACTACTGTTGTTTTTGCGTAGGTCTTTCACATTTCCTAGTCAACGTTGAACGTTAAAAGTTTGTATTCAGTTCTTATAAATTAGATAAATTATACAGCAGGATTATCAAACAACTAACGTTGTTACTGCGGTACCTCAGAGAAAGTTTATATGTCGACTTGCCTAAGTTATGATCAGTTTTAGAAACCCTGAAGCGTTGCCAGACGTGTTATTCTGAAATTTTACATGAAAAAGAAAACACATTTTGAGAGAAAGGCGAGAAACATTGTACCTTCAACACGCATGTCTACAAAAAAATTGAAATGTGCGCTGGAATAGATTTGAATGCTTATCCATAATCAAGTGTATGAGATTATGGGAGGTAAAACGTTCTTGAAAGTTAGGGCTCAGATTGCGGTAGTTTTCATTCAAACGTGTTTGTGGGACGGCTTGATGTCGACGTTTTAATTCCAAAAAATGCGTAAGTAAGCTAATACATTCATGAGAAAGTGCGAGTGTCGAAAATGAGATGGTATCATCCCGAGCCAAGATGGAGAAAAGAAGAATTTTAGGTAATATGCCATGCATATTTGCTTCCTATATTGCAGGAGCCTGTTGTCGATTTTGCTTTCCCGGACTTTGGTGGCTTTGATGTTATATCTAACTGTGTTTCTGATTTCATGGATGGTCTGTGTTATTATGCTTAGTCCTATTTTCTTCGATTCCCAATGTTATCAAATAATCCCGTTTTTTCGATCTTATTGTTTGATTTAGATTTCGATTTTCATAAATGATAAAAATGAACGTAATTCGCTAGATTAACAATACTTGTGTCTTTCCCAGTTATAAATTCTTTGAACCCAAAACCGATTCTCTGAATGTACGATTGACAAATAGAGTTTGGCTAACGAATACCAGCTTCTTTTAGGCTTGTGCTCCACTAAGTGGAGGCATGTCGATGAATGAACAATAATTCATGAAGCCTGAAGCAACGTCGTGATAGTTCAAATTTATTCCTATAATTATGATATTGTCTTTCGTTTTTTCTCATCTCAGAGAGTGTCCGTAGAACTGTAAATAATCTTTGAATATGTTGTAGAAACAGGATACAAATTTTATTTCTTCACTCATCAGTTGATGAATTCGCCTTACAGCCATTTGAAACCTAATGTTTTCCACCGATAGAGGTTTGTTTGATGTGTGAATTTGATTCATATTTACTAAATTTGACACGTTTTCAACATCATCCGAACGAAACTAGAAAAGTGACCATATAAGCGGCAAGTTAGTCTTCGCTGGTATGAGGACTAACAGTTAAATTTTAACTTTATAGTAAAAACCTTTGCTGTATTTCAATTTCTTTAGAAAACAAGATAATAATTTCTTGTATCTAGTCATTTTTCAGAGTTGATGTATAGCTCCTGGTAGAAGTTGTTACGCAAACACTCATCACTTGTAAATGAGCTTTGTTTGGCTACTTTTAATCAAGTAAGGAAAAACCTTTTTGGGGTTAATGGAATGTTTGTTCAATCTGGAACCAAAATCCTGTGAATTTTTCATTTCCTGGCCGGTTCATTGATATCGCCGTAAACGAAATCGGATTGTTGCGCAAGTCCATCGACCCGGAACTTTTATCCAAACATTTCAGCGGCAGTGAGCAAATATATTTCTCCATGAAAGCGAGATGAGTAGAAATGTTCGGCAGAACACTGCAACGAATGCTGACTTTATTTGCGCGATTGTTTGCTTTGAAGGGGGGTCACTAACGTTGATTTTAAGCCTGAAAAATTGTTTTGCGAAGTCGCTGACGCAGTTTTGAGAGAAGGCCACTCTAGAGAGGTTAGGAAATATTATCCGGATTTGATAAGCTGGTATTTTACTTTAGCCTGGCCCGTCCAACTAATTGACTAAAGTAAACTCAAACAGTCGGGCGTTGCAATGACTTAACGCAGCTTCTGCTTGTATTGGTTCTCACTTTATTTATGAGATTTGCGGCGTTTTTTAGCGCAGCTTTGTATAGCGTAGGCCAGGCAGATGGCTTGAAGGGTGGTCGTATTATTTTACGACGTGTGCCTGAACGCTTGCTATTTAAATTTTTGAATTCGTGCTGCTCTTGNGATAAGCTGGTATTTTACTTTAGCCTGGCCCGTCCAACTAATTGACTAGAGTAAACTCAAACAGTCGGGCGTTGCAATGACTTAACGCAGCTTCTGCTTGTATTGGTTCTCACTTTATTTATGAGATTTGCGGCGTTTTTTAGCGCAGCTTTGTATAGCGTAGGCCAGACAGATGGCTTGAAGGGTGGTCGTATTATTTTACGACGTGTGCCTGAACGCTTGCTATTTAAATTTTTGAATTCGTGCTGCTCTTGGGTTCGAGCTCACGGCATTTCTTGGACCATAAACCCTGCAAATCAGATTCAAACATTTGCCAGTCGTATAGCGTGTAATATTGGAGTCTCCTGTTAGAATGAAGGGATCCTCACGCGCTTCTTGGGAAAGAATTGGGGACGGAGTTTGGTGGGAAATTGGTTGTACGTATTCCTTTAAAATTTAAATTAGTACTTTTAGGCTGTAATGGTGTTCTGTTATATTGTGCTATTCACGGTCATACACTCAAAATGCAATTTTTTTCTACTCTGTCTCTAGAAAATTTGAAAGTTTAGTTCGTATCCTAGAGTAAAAAAAACATTTATTTTTAGGAAAACGAAAGGTGCTTCCCGATTATTTGCATTTGACTACACACTTTTCAATGCTGATATTGTCAGCAATAAATGACATTCGCGTCAAACTATGATCACTACTCTGCGGTGAAACTCCCTTTTTAGCACAAATTTAATTTCAGTTCATAACTAAAAATGTCCCATGGTGCATGTCGAAATCTCATGCCTTTTTTGTCATCTTATAACCAAGGTACGTTCTATAATTTGCTTAGTAAAACTTCTTCATGTTCTTTTTCTCAAACGTTTTCAAAATAAATATGCCCAAGTTTCTAGGTTACTTTTTGATGCAGTAATCTCCACTGTAAGAAACATTTCAGATCATTTTAAATTTTTCTCGATCATTCAAGGTTTTTCTCTGCGGTAATTACCTCAACTCAAATAAAAATTGAGGAGATTTATTGCAGTTACTGCAAAAAATATACAGAGCCGTCATACTGAAGCTATCATGCTAAACCAATCGGCAAAGACAAGAGAATGTTTTCCTGCATGACAGGGCGCGTCCACATACTAACTTACTTTGTCCTAGTTTCAAGTATGTTGTGCGGAATTAATTCTGCCTATTACCATTGACTCAACGCTTTAACACAATGATATTATGTTCCGATGCATCCTCAATACATACAGCGAAAAAATATAAATTGCTAACAATATTTGTCTCGCATGTACGAGCAGTGATTTGCGAAAATAGAATATTCGAAAAATAGTAGCATTGTATCATATTAAAAAATTTAGCAAATTTTATTTCTGTAGCAGACCAATTAGTAGTACTAACGGTAATGAGAAACACAAGGCGAATCGGAGCAAGGCTATATGTGGACAGTGGTGCATCGTTTCATAAATACATGTCCACAGTTCATCAATTCAAACTGTATACAAAGGGATTTGGAATTTAGCTTCTATGAGGCACCTCACTTTCTCTCAAATAATGGCCGCCTTTCGAGCAAATGCTTTCAAAGGAATTTTAATTAGCTCACTCTAGCGTTAGCACCTGGCGCTGATTTTTGGTTTGAACAAATGTTCAAACGAAGCGGAGTTAGAATAAAATTTGACATGTGCCGACTTCCATTCACAGACTGAATCACAGGCAACAATTCAACAATTTCATCGGGAGAACTGCCAGCATGTAGAACTATAACATGATTCTATTAGAAAAAATACTTCTATCTGTATTTCAGTAGAAAGGAATATTTAAGCAGTTTTTCCCATCGGGGAGTCACGGGCTAATTTTTATTAATTTCAAATATATCACTACTTCCGCTCAGCGATCTTATTTGTCATTCGTTTAGTGCATTGAGTGACCCACTTTTCTCAAAATTGTTTTTTTTTAGTTATAATTGGCGTACGATATATGTAAAGCCTTCAATAACTTCCTGACTACATGGGCACTCGCACAGAATACTATACAATCTCATGCGAACGTTGATGAATTTTATTTTCTCATGCGAACGTTGATGAATTTTATTTTTCAGGGAATGAGATATAGTTTGGCCTCGCTGCCCAACGAATTATTTGTGTGTTGTTCAATAAACATTATTTCCCAGTCCGACCAATGAGAGTTGTAGGAAATCAGAACAAGTATCAGTTGAAATCCCCACACTTGTCGTTAGACGTCACCCAACGTCCTACGTTGCATGCGACAGAGAAAAGTAGATTGGCCAAATTTAGCTCTAGTTTCGAGCTCACTGGAGGAAGCCTTGTGTCGCCGTTCGAGTGGACCGATGGTGCTGGCTATGAAGGTAGCGCTCGTGTCGCATGAATGACGCTTACATAATGGATGGACATGTGGTGTTCATCTGCAGGTATTGGGCCGCTGGTGAAAAGAGATCGTTGACGAGGCATGGTTAAAAATTGAACAGCTCTTCAAGCTTGAACAGAATTATTGCATCAAAATACTTGATTTTCATTGACCGTTAATAGTAGATTTAACAGTTAACAAGTAAATAAGTAGATTGGGATAAGATGACGTGTATTAAATCGGGCACAATTTGGAATTCTATTCTAAAGAGACCGGTTCGTCTTTACGGCCTGAGCCCAATGCCACCCAAAATCGTTGATTCACGCATGTGGATGAAGAAACGCACCTTTCACTCAGCAAATTGTGAGAACCTAACACAAACATTTAACGCCCTGAAATTTTCAGCGTTAAAAAAATCAACAGAATACGCAACTCTCTTTGACTCAGTCAATAATTCTCTCGTTTTTGACTAGAACGGCATAGGCTACGATGCCCTCATGCTTATTACGAGCACCTTCCTTCATAGTACACGGACTTCCTAGACTCTACAATTACGCTCATAATACGGGTACATTCCTGCATTGTGACGGAACTGAACGTAGTGCACAGCCCACGCTTGAGAAGAGAGGCATTTCCATGCATTATGCAAGAAATAGTGCACAGCCCACGCTTGAGAAGAGAGGCATTTCCATGCATTATGCAAGAAATAGTGCACAGCCCACGCTCAAGAAGTGAGGCATTTCCCTGCATTCTGCAAGAAATTGTGCACAGCCCACGCTGAAGAAGGGAGGCATTTCCCTGCATTATTCAAGAAATAGTGCACAGCCCACGTTGAAGAAGGGAGGCATTTTCCTGCATTATGCAAGAAATAGTGCACAGCCCACGCTCAAGAAGCGAGTCATTTCTGAAAAATGGTGTACAGCCCACGCTCAGTAAACGATGCATTTCCCTGCACAGTGCAGGAACTGCGCAGAGTGCACACCCCACGCTGAAGAAGCGAGGCATTTTACTGCAGGGTGTACGCATCGCAGCCAATAAGGCTGTGTGATGTCTTCTCACGTCCTTAAAAGATTCTCGTGAGAGCAGCGAGTTTTCTGCGACTTTGGGTGCATCAAAGAATTGAAAAGCGATGTTGGGCAAACATGCTCCCGTCTCTTATGGTGAGCCATCGTGCGTCATAACACTTAAACTCTGCTGCAGTGCTACCGTCAATTGCTGAGCAGAGTGCGTGTTTGAGAAAATGCGTGATTGCAACCTGGGTATATGGCCTTCGTCGATTGAGAACAACATCAAAATGATGATGAGAGGGGAAACTGTTATGACTAGGATAGAGCGTGGAAGGTTAGTTTTAATTAAGATTTTGCTTGGAGTTGAGACAATACGAGAGTTAATTTCATATTTCTGCATAGCTAGTGATTCTGAAATCCACAATATGATACCTCATCTTCTGAATCGTGACAGATTCCTGCATTTTTAACACAAGAGTTTAAAAGAAGCTCGGATTGTTTCTTGTAAGTGGTAATTTAATTTTACTGTTTGTACAATAAGAAAAAAATGGCTGGCTTGGTCAGGATGCTGTAGCAAATATTTTCGGGTAGAATTCTTAGTAAACGGGGTATTTGCATGAGGTTGTATCCACAAAAGAATGTGCTGGAATGTCAAATTTTGTCTTACGTTACTGATATCAGATTGCAAACCGTGAGAACTACGCAAGCAAACCAGCAAGCAGAAACGCAGGACAACAAGATTTTCAGAGTTTTATCATTCAAGTATAAAGATAGATAAACCATCCCATTTGGAGAATCTTCTGCAGCGCAACTGACTGCAGTCCTGAATTTGTCTCGTCAATGCGTCATCACATTTTATATCCCTAGGCTCTTCACAAAATACAAATTATACACTTGTGCTTTGAGAAGTTTCTTCCAATACAGTGAAGATGAAGAAAATCCAGAAAGGAAATCGATCACTGTTGAGTATGGACTGTAAGTTTAATAGGCTGTGTGTGTGGACTTTTAGAATTCTAGTGTACTCTAAGTCTTACAGCTTAGATTTTCCGGTATTTGCAATTCGAACTAACTTCAAACGAACCAAAGCAAACCTTGTAACTCGTGGCTCCAGCTTTTCAACATTTTAACTCACTTCATCCAGAAATTGATCAATTTCCATCTTTATAATGGCTGAAAATTTTCATCTAGGTATTTGAGGTTTTATTTCATTCTGAGAAAATTCTTCTTTCACACATATGCAATGAACTTTGCCCTTATTTGCTCTAAAGCACAAGAAACTCATAGAATATTACTGCACCAATTGCAATGTTAACCTTTGAGGAGTGTAATTTTTGCTGCAGCGTTTTGAAACGAAAATGATCAAGTTTTCCAGCAAATTAGTGAAATTTCGATTTCCCTCTAGAGGAACACATTTGTTGAGAACAAAACTGGTTTCCCCACTCAAAATTTTTTTTGAAATTTTCGGCTTGACATCATCAAAACGAATGATTCTACTGTGATTAAAATTATAATTAAAAAACGAGAAAAGATCTCATTTACGACCGTATGTTGCCGTGCATCTACATTCTTGTAAGAGAAATATGAAGTATATTGTATTTTATTTTTTCAAGTCCACTGCGATCGCAGAAACCCAGTCCCTTTGCATTAACAACAGGTCCGTAAATTTTGCTTCTTAGCGTTGAAAAAAAAATGCTGAAAGATTTCATTTATTTTCAAAATGTCAGGTTCATTCTATACATTAGTGTAGGACTGCGTTGCTGTCATATGTCCTCATAATTAACTTTGGGCTAATATTCCCAGTAGCGTATTTTGATTGTACAACGAAGGAACAGTTAGTGAACATTTCGGTACTGGGATCCATCGATCAAACTACAAGGAACGCTTAGTACAAATCGAATACAGATTTAACAGTGACACATCACTGTTCTATCATTAAATGTCTTTTTTAAATCTTTGAATGTACTAAATGAGCAGGTATCACTGCGAGAAAAAAGGAATTTATATAAACGAATACAAAATATATATATAAAACATAATATATCAAATAAACTAATTTATTAGAGTACATCCTAGCATTGATGGAGGTTAAAATATGCTGGCTGTAAAGCTAACTTTTTGCACGCATGTGGTCGTTTGATGCACTCAACTCACTGCAAGTGTCTGAGCTTGACTGTTAACTTCGTCATTTGATATAAAATTGTAGACTCAATTCCAAGATCATAAAAATCAACGGAAATGACTCTAGCTTCTGTTGCCATAGCGTGAGAAACAGTCCTAAGAAATTGAGTCTTGATGAAGACGATTTTCTTGATCGCCTCTTGATCAGACTTTCCCTGCAGCTCTGAGATTATGGCCGTGAGAAACGCATGTCTTCTTACAAGCATTTTGATTTGAGTGATCACAGCATCCACTCTAAATTCGATTTCTCTCACAATGAAATGATGAAAACCATTGACGAGGTTGATAAGTTCGAATAATGATAATCAGTTTGATTAAAGCACCTGAAGATATTATAATAGAGAAGCAGTGGGTAAAATTCCCGTAAAAACATATCCTAATTTTACAGATTGATTACGCTTTCGAAAGACTAGATAAATATAGGATTACACGGCAGCGGTATTTATTTTGTGCACGTCATAAATACTTTAAGACCTGCAAATTTGATTATACAAAAACATCAAACATGGCAACGATAATTTCCTTTACCAAACCTTTCTTCAACAGACCAGTGTTTAGATGCAGATATCAATGAGTGATATAAGGAAGCATTATCTATTAAGCAGAGCTTAATGATTTTACCTTCTAATTTGCCAGCGTTAATTATATACTTTGTCCCTACCACAACAATAGTTTCCTCCAAGAAAAGGCGGATGCGTTTCGCTCATCAATTCGAACAGCAAGTTTTGTTCAAGAGTGTATTTTGAATTGAGGTTCGTGTGATATACATGAATTGAACTGAGCTTCGTGTCATATACATGTGATATACATATAATATCTCACTATCACCATGCATTTTGAAGTAACTCGTGATCAATTTTTCTGTTTTGATGAATTCATTTATCTTTTTATTGCGAAATTAGAGGAAAACTAAGTCCTATCGCATATAATGGCATTTGTTGAAAATCATTGACATATGTATGGCTCTGCCAAAGCTTAATGCTTCATACGGGCATTCTGACATCAAAAATAGCTAACGGACATGCAGTGACGGTGTTGAACATGGTACTGAACAAGGTTCGTTATTCGTTCCCTAACAGGTCTCTAGGGTAAACTTCTGAATCAGTCTACAAGGCTCGGAAGAACAGGCTTTATTCCGCCTAGTTCGATCACGTTTTTCAAACTTTTTTAAACTCCAACTCAGCGGTGCTCACAATGAAAATATCGCCGATAAAAGGAGCCAGTGCAGATTTGCCTCCTCAGGGACTGAAGTCAAATTGAGTTTTCGAAAGCTTCCAATTCATCGTTTTCGAGTCTTTGAAAAGTGAAGCGGGAATAAATGTTGCTATAAAAGCAAAACATTGCTTGAACATTGGAGAAATGAAGCAGAATAAATTTATAGGCCAAGAAATCTAAACGAAAAGAATAGAAGTCATTTCGTTGAGATGCGTGCTTAGAAAGAAGAAACTCCAATTTTCTAGGTGTTTCATGAGATCAAAAATGCAGGCTAGTTCGAGAATTTATTCCTACATTTGAGAATCTTAGAACTTATTTATCAGCGGATAAAATAATTGATAGTGAAGTATATTCAAGTAGCTCCGGGAAACAACATTAATTGAATAAATTTAAACGGCATGGGGATTTCTGTTAGCTATATAGCAGGTGTTGTGCTTGCAACACAAAGCTGAGCTTTTTCCTGCACAGTTTAAATTACAGTCGGCATCTGCGCAGATAAGTCCAAACAAAGCTCGTTCAGCGCAGCTCAGCGACAACGCTCAGGGCGTGCATGTCCCAACCGCGTGTGGAAGTCCTACTTCAAGTAGGAAATTTGCACCTCGTAGTGGTAGCATCTGCTACTGTAGAGGAGATATTATTCCGCAGACACTGCGCCATTGCTGCGTTGTGCAGCAGTGTGAACGATGTGCTGATTGACGGCGAAATATACCAACCACGGCCGCGACTTTTAAAAAGGTATTTCGTAATGATCATCCTGTGCAGTTGAGAAATGTGCTTTGCAGGATGTTGGTAAAGTGCATGAAAGCATGCACACGCAACTAATTATTTGATTTCCATATTAGTTTCTGAACACGTGTAAGTATTCATCTGAAAACTGTGCACATTTTTCCCTTACAATAACCATCAGTTAATAGGAATGAAACCGTACGGGAATTCTACTCTCGTTCCACTAAACCAGAACACTTTCTACTGCATGGTCAGAAAAAAATGGAGAAACTTCAATTCCTTGCATGTGGTTTACAAGCCCCATGATCGCCACAGGAAATGAATGAAAATAGATTTTGTCCTGATTTCTAAATTCTGAGTCTAGATTTAAGAACAGTTGCAATTCGTGACGGTAATTTTATATGAATGTTTCAAACCCGCGGAGCTAATTCACACCTATTCACATGACGCAATTTTCATTTAATTTGTTTGACGCTTTATTTTATAATCTCAAGATAGAGAAGCGTATTCAATATACATCGATAAGCTTAACTATCTGTCTAATTTAACTGAGCCAAATCGTTGAATGGAGAACCATTTAAATTGGGCAAAAGACGTATATCGATCAACAACGCCTCTAAAATTCTGTTTAAGTATATGACTTGCTGAGTTCAATTTTCCTGCCCGCTCAACATCTTCACATGTATAAACGCTTATCAAGATCTAATTTTTTACTACCAATCAAAATTCAGAGCAAGAGTCATTCAAAATAGAGATGAAAAATGTTTTTTATGAGGACTGAAATAAAATGCAAACTTTTGTGCCGCAGAAGAGTGCAAACTCCGATCTCGAATATACCTCCAATGACTTTTCGAAAAAATTACTCATGTGAAATAATGTGAAAAATCTTCAAGTACCGTGCTATGCTTTCGATACTTCACTGTCCATTTCCTTTCAACTTGCTTAGTCTTTTTAACTTTCGTTAGCCATGCCTAAATCATCTTCGAAAGGGATATATTTCGAAATCAATGGTGTGAGAGGTTTCTATTAGTTTGTACATTTTATGGCATTACTTTACTATTTTTCAAACTTTTATTTTGTGCACTCTCGAAAGAAGATGTGTAATTCCACTTGAAAGATGAAATGCTATGCGGTACGTAATCATCTACGTAAATATCATGCGGTACGCAGTCATCTCCTTTATCGGATACGCTGATGGTTTTAACTACACAATTTAACTGTATTCTAACGCTATGATGGAAAGTGAAAACATTTTCTTCATGTTTTCCGGTCGGCATCTGATGATGAATATGTTTTTTTTTAATTCTTCTGCAAATAAATTGTGGAAGTAGCACATGATCGGCATTAGTCGTTTTGCTTCTAGAAGTTTTGTAGGGCTAAATAAAACCTCGAAGACCCAAGTCAAAATATGTAACTTAATTCTAAATTACAAGTTTTCCGCTTGGAAGACCCCCTTTCGGAACTGTGTCATTGCCTTAGATAACTGTGTCAAACTTCAGAAAACTTTGTCTAAGCTAATCACAAATGATTTTTAAAATTGTGTACCAGAATATTGTCTCATATGTAGTTGAAAAACCTCATGCAAGATATTTCAAAATTACCTAATGGTGAATGAATTCATGGCATTGTGGTATCGTTCGCCGTTGGCCCACTTGCGAGTGCCGCAAAATTTATGGTTTTCCAAAAAAGTGTCTCGATCAGCAGTCTTCATTTGGCACGAGCTGGACACCACCAATTCCCAGCGACGGCTCCGCCCGACTTCGTTTCACTGGAAAGAATTTTCACACTCCAGAAAGCAAGAAATTCATCTCAAGAGTAGAGCGTCCAAAGTTATTGTTCTAAAGTTATTGCACAGCCAGAAGAACGACCTCGCGCGCCATCTGTTAGCGGCAGAAAATGATACCTGGGCGTTCGGAGAATTGAAATCCTGTTACTTGAGAATCCAACTCTTTTTGTACTGCGCTCTTTCATTTCAGATTTTTGAGCTTTGAATGGTGAAGGCT
>JACJUY010009264.1:1500-21378 GCA_014220935.1 Platorchestia sp. MABIK | reverse complement strand
TCGGGCTCTCAATAATCACATGCAACACACAATACGAAAAAAAACGAGCACCGAGTGCTTTCAAGAAAATGAATCTATAACACCTAAAAATAAACAGTGCGACTGAAAAACATGTTCCTGACAGTTAAGAGGAACACAAATGTTGCGCCTGAAGAGTTTCGGAAGTGAAATTGGAGCTCTGTGTTTGCACCCTCACCCTGTCCGTCTGTGTCTGTTACGACTTTACTTTCACAATCTACGAGCCCGAAGTTGAGGTGATGTTACCACTAACTTTTTCATGGGTTATAACCTTGAAATACTGTTGTGCACTTCTCAACTTGGTTCTTCTTAAAGTGGCAAACTTTGAATTTATTTAGGCAGTTAAACACTTTGAGACTGGCTCTTGCTCTCACAAGTGTTTACTGTGATGCCAGATCCAAATAGTCTTTCATCGTTCTACCGAACGTGTAAATGATCGCTCATTCATGTAAAGAGTTTAGACCAGCTCACATTCGTCTGCGCTGAAACTTTCAAATGGGAGAAAGACATGAAAGAACTTAACACGGGAGTTGTGATTTTGGCTACCAAAAAATTTGCATAGTCTCTAAAACTCAGGGTGAGCAATCCATTGAAAAGCTGTTCTTTGGTTCCTCATAACCCGTTCAACTTTTCGTTTTTGAACTATTGCGGGCGGTGTGCAGTATGATAAAGCCGGGTGATAACTTTTCCGATATTTTGTGTTGTTTATCAGCAGCAAAAAAATGAATGGCTACAGAGTACAATCGTGTTGTTTTGTCACCTTCTAATTTGATTTGTACCACGTGTGTGTGTGTGTGTGTGTGTGTGTGTGCATGTGTAATTCACATACATCCGAGAGCAAATAGTTGCGGTTGTAGTGTAGCTTATATTTTTCAAGTCACAAACAATGCAGGTGTTCCAGTCTCTGCCGTGCAACCAAAATTAACAAATCTAATTCTGTTGGGAAAACAGATCTGCTACCACATCTGATCTTCCTAAGATATCTAATATCTTAACTGTTCTCAAAACTGTTCGACAGAATCTGATTTCGTGATCAGACGTGACTCACTTAAAGAACTTGCGCTGTTAACTGATCTGGTCCTGGATTGAGGAAATCACCTTTTAAAAATGTCAGAAGTTTCAGCAAAGGTTTAGAGTAAATGAAAACTCGTTGTAAAATTTTCCGATTCAGAAAATTGCAGTTTCAGATTCAGGCAATCGTTGGAACAGCAATTGTTCATTTTTCGTGTTGTTGGGAGCCGAATGGTTACCAACAAACGTTTCAATTCGAGCGTTTGATTAACATCGTATAATATAATTCAAGCGTATGGCGAATGTGTAGCACAGACCAACTTTAACTAACAATCAACATCCAAACTTCGGTCGAGTACACGAATGTGTACACAGTAAGTGTGAGAACGAACATTGGCATATTTTCTTTTTGTACAAAGTACCCCGATTTATTTGAGATATTATTTTCCAGTGTTTTTCTTCGACCATCTTTTTTCACAATGCAGCTACACAAACGATGTTTGTAGAATTTGTGTGGTAAAAGTGCATACAACTCAATGTAAGTTCGAGACCTGAGACTGGTGAAGCAGTGTCCGAACATGAGCAGCTCAGCCATTTTGTATGGGATAAAACAGCGCTTATGATTGAATTTCTTTCAACTGAGAGAAACGACTTCATTGTGTCGTCTTGTTTTCTTGAGAATTTTCAGTCGGATCAAGCCTAAAATTTTATGTATCCATTAAATTTGAGGAAAAGCCTTACATGCAAATCAAAATATATTTTATAAACATAGTTAACCATCTGCTTAGTAAAACTACAAGCGCGCTAACTCTAACTCAAGTCAACATTTCAATCAAACCCAGCCTGCAACGTTATAATTTAATTATACCATTGAACTTATAATTATAAGTTCTGCAATGTTATAATTTCTTTTAATGTAAAAATTTCTTTTAATGTAATAATTTTTAATAATATAATTTCGTTTGATGTTATAATTTAATGTAACAATTTGATGTTTTAATTTAATGTTATCATTTTTTTAAGTTACATTTTCTCAAAAGCAAACCCCCCCGTTATTATGGAACGCTGTAGAACCTTGCACGCCGCATTTACTGGGAGCAGCTCTGCCTGAGTGTAATATGCGTGCAATATGCAAATCTTTTCAAAAAAGGAATAAAATGCCCTAGAAAAAGTTCCTTGCGATGGCTTTGGTACAGGAAAGCTGGGATGCTCCGGAATGAAGCGATGCGGACCTCCGCGGGTTTTGAACACAGCGTAAATCTTTCTTAGAAAAAACACCTCCAAGTCTTTCATAATTAAACACGGCAGGTGCAGAAGGAAAAAAAATTTCAGATGCTCTATAAATTGAAATTATGCAAGAAGCTGAAAGAACATAGGGCTTATTAACTTGAAGGTAGCCGGTCAGCGTCACTATGTAAGTTCGTGTAAGGTTTCATGCGCTAAAATTTATGTTCGCTTTTCTTGTAAGTTTACCCGTGTTGCTAAAAACTTTTGAAATTAAGTAAGTGGTTTCAAACTTACGAGAAGCTCGCCTACAAAAGCACCATACTAAGTTGCAAAGATACCACGCAACTTATAAGAAAACACGATTTGAGTTTATACATGTTTTGCGTAGGTAACATCTTACATTACATACTCTGGAATTACAAGGTCTGCAATTCCTAGAAATATAAAACTTTAGGCCTTTCACTGACATGAGGAAAATTCGTGTGTTTGTCACAAGTGTTATGCTTCAGTAGTGCATAAACTGCGGTGAAATTAAGACAAACTATTTTTTTACTCATAATAGTCCATTTCTCGCTGTATTTCAATTATGAGTTTACAATGCGTGCATTATTGATACTTGTACACAAGAGAGATTTTCAGTTGTTTCGTTCACTAAAATGTAGTTGTCAATAAAATTGACGTGTCATTTCTCAATTCACCGCACGACTTTGAAATCTTTTGAGTAATGTTTCAGTGATTTTGAATTTGCAGGAGAAAATGGTGCTACTACAATTTGTTAAAGGAGATTGATTTTCTTAAAATTAGGATATTAAATTATTTGAGGAGAATATTTGACTTCAATTTATTTGCATATACATAAATTTGTAGCGACATCTTCAATTTTTAAGTTGGAGACAATATTTAACTTCAATTTATAAGCGAAGATTGAAACAAACAGAAATGCACCATCTTAAACGTTTGACAGTGCCAGCAATGCTTGCTCTTCTCACCACTGGGCCACGTACGAAGAAAACTTAATTTTTTCAAAAAGTCAGCCTGAAATGCCGCGCGCACGGGGAGTAATTTTCTCTTAGAAATTCGTGCCTCTCTTTTAGGTCGCACCAAAATTGTCTGGACTCAAGCGCGTCGAAATACATTCGAAAGAATCTTCCCAAGATGTCGCTAGAATATTTTGCAATTCTCAGTAAATGAGTGTGAAAATGAACGAAATTTGAGTGGAATCCTTAGGGAGATTTTAGCGGAAATTTTCTAGGCTCTGGAGCGCAGACTCGGCTGGAGTTTCATAAATGAGATTCAGTGAGCGTGAAAAAATTAGAATCTCACGTAGCTGAAATGTACATTTTTTCAGAATTTCAAAATCAGTTCTAAAATCTAGATTCAATTTTTGTGTGTATGTCAGCGATTCATTTACCTTAGGACACGTTATGTTTCAAACGCTGCAGCTTTAATAAAAATCGGAACTATATTCATTTGTCACCTACACAGTCGTAAAGTGCACTCGTAATAACCCATCGTCCTACTTCTACTCCACAAACGTGGTAAACTGCAGTCTTCTCTACTGTTATTGCATTAATTCTATAAAGTTATTATAGCCTGAACTAACTCAATGAATGAACAATGTACCTCTCAAACTTATAAACATGTCTTCAACCTAACGAAAACAGTAATTACTCGCATTTGTGCGGCTTTTAACTTATTAATAAAATGCGTTTAAGCGAACTAATTACTTCTAACATCCCCCCCTCCACAAGTACGTGTTTAATAGTGTTCAACTTTTCTCACTTCCATTCTGTAGTTTATTGATGCCAATTATTATTAAACTAATCCCATGAATTAGCTCTCTTGCATAAAGCGTACGTTTTTAAACTTCCAGCCATCAATTCCTCAGCATTTACTTCTCGGTCGTGATTGCATGATGGTAAAAGCACAAGATCTATTTAAATTTCCATACTTTTTTATCTCTCTCAGTATCGTGTCCGCAACCGACGCTATCAATAGGGGAAATTCTGGAAAATCTCTGATTTTTTCCATCAAATGAACAATTTCTGTTCATGTGAACAAGTTATATCAAAACTTTAAAACTTGGGATTATTCAGGTCCAAATGCGCAGTACCCTTTAACGCTGATAATCTTTGTTTAAATCTTCATAAAATATAGCGAAACGATGATGCAGTAACTCGAGTGGTGAAAAATGGCAAGAAAACTAACAAGAGTCAGCGGGAATTGCGTCACTTTCGTTATTGTGTTAATTAGTTTTAATTATATTCTTCTATTATTGGGAGCAGTTAAATTTAAAAAATCAGATCACGTTACTCGAAATAAAATATACTTTCAATTCTTTCGGCGGGACTTTTTGTTTTGGGTGAAGACTTCAGGAGATGATGAAGTTGAAACTAATGCAATCATTTCAACTAACGACACTGAACGTTATCAACGATGATTGATTTTCGCACAACACAATATTTTACAAATGCCTCATCCTGAACTTAAAAATTGACGGCCTACTGGGGACTATGAGCTAAAATCTTTTTGTTAGAGATCAAGCATTTTAATGGGCTTTCACATTCAACTATGTAGCCCTAATGCCTTCTCTAAACTGGACGAGAATCTTGAACGCATCACTCGCCCAATTTTAATACATGGTATATTTTGGCAATGACATCAACTCTACGATGCATGAATACATTTCATTCTACTACCAGTCTAGTTCTAGTCTCACTTAAACATCACCAAACTTCGTTACTTATCCAGATTATCGCAAATATGCCTCATGTCGAACATTTTTGCTCTAAATGACCAAGCAAGAGAGAAGTTTTATCTTCAAGTCTTCCTCTTCTCTTACACCGAGAAAATGAGATAAATCGCTTGCTTCAAATACGCTCTCACACAACCGATGTTTGTTTCAGACTTTGGTAGAAACCAAACAGGGGAACATTGGTTTCAATATTCAAGAAAATACGCAACAAAACTTTCTTTTAAGAATACTGGACTGCAAGACGAATCTGCAGGATTACGAGTCCGGTGCGGATTACGAGTTCGTGTGGCGAACATTAGCGATGCTAACCGCGGGTTCCGGTGCGATTGAATCTTTAATGCCCTGAAGTTCAGGCGTCGCAGCCTGGGGCTCCCGTTGTCAGGTAGGTGGCTCTAGAAATGTCGCACATGCGCACTGCTTCTCTTTTGGGCTTTGTGATTATCAATCGCTCTTCGTTTCTTCACTATATTTATACGCATTTAGAAATAAACAGGTACCATGACCCCTTGGAAAATTTTTTTTGAAGTTTTCTGCCCATCTTCAAATCATTTAATGATGTCTGATGACGAGAAATGTCACACGCTCGCAGTGTTTCTCTATTGGGTTTTGAGATTATCAATTGCCCTTCGTTTCCGAACTGTTGCAGATTTTATACGCATTTCGATGAAAACAAGTACCATGATTTTTTGGAAAAAGCTTTTTTCAAAGTTTTTGCCCACCTTAAAATTATTTAGTGATTTCTGATGTGAATGAATCATCGAACTGTTTTTCCTGCGGAGTGTTGAGAATTTTTTTAATCAAGGGATTCACGGTTTAAAAATATGTTTGTACTTGTAATCTGGAGGGCATCAATAATTTACGTCTTCGGTGTATTCTCGAGAATTCCATTTCTCTTGACATTTTTTTACATTGTTTATAATTTTATGAATAAATTATTTCCTTAAAAAAATATTTCTGTTAAACGTTGAGGCGTTCTGAAATACATAGATCCACTTATGACCATCATGGTTGTACTGCATTATACAGGGTTGTTTGGATGAATTTTTATTTTAGTTACTGCAAAAAGATAATTTATTGGCTTGCAAATTTGAATAACCTGTGGTAAATAATGTTTCAGATATCCCAATATTTTTTCTTGTAGAAAATACCAATATTCTTCATTCTAGAGAGCCATAGATTTCGATATTGTAGAATTAACTTGAATGAACAATTTTGAGCCTTTTTTACAATATGCTTGTCACCTTCCAGTTGGAATGTTTCGTAAAATATTTCACTACAGTAGTTTCCAGCGCACGAAAAGTCTTTATTGTTTGCCCTGGAGTCTTTGCATTCTAAATGACTTTGTAGAACTGTAGTTCACACAAGTCCGGCGGTACTCTTTGTTATTGAAATATTTGTGAATTGTCTGAGCGTGGCTCTGAATCACGTTTTCGAGCAACCGTGATGAGAATTTAAAATTTACCCAACAAATGCTTTCATTCCCAAAAGAAATTACAGCCCGGTCTCAGATCGTGAGAAGAAATTGAACTGCAAGACGTGATATTTTCGCTTTCTGAAATGGACAGTCATTAAAATAAGTTGATACAAGCTTGAATAACTATTTTCTCAAGCCCGTTCAAAATTAAACAGTAATTTATCATCTATTCCGCGAGAAATGGTTAGCAAACTGTTGAACATCGTGCACATGATTCACATTTATGTGTATTTGCCCGCTCTTCAATTACTGTAATGAATGATTTTAAAAGTAGTTTTTAAATGAATTGTTTACTGTTTATAGTGTTGAAATTCTGTACAATTTTAAACCTGAATCACTTTCAGAGCTAAAACTCTATTAACATCACGAAAGCTGTGTGCACTGAGTTATAGAGTTATACAATTGATACCATCCCCAACAAAATCTAAGGTTTGCTGTGATGGATAATTTTTGTGAAATAAATAATTTTAACTACTTTCTTCGAATGAGATTTCGAGAAAAAACACATCTAGTATACGTATAATCGTCTTTAGAGTATACACGAGTATTGTGTAGAAGCACTGGCGGAAGTGACTTGTATATTTATTGACAACGTTTTGTCTACCCTCAAAATGCGTTAATTTTGCTTCAATAGTAGAACGTATATCTCCTCATTTGAATAACACATCAGCAGCAAATAGCCCAAGCTGGCGCTTTTTGAATACTAAAATGCTTTTTTTTTGCTCTGCTTTGTTTCTGATGATTTTCTTTTGCTAATAACTGAAAATATTGAAATGGATGCTGACATTGTTCGTTAAAAAGCTTTGATTTATTTTTACTATCCTTATACGATGCTGCGAGAATGTTGGGGTAACTCCTCGTGCTCCATAAGCCTTGAAGGCTGAGCTTGAGTTTCATCATGCTGTCCCTAGCCCATAGGAAGCCCAGTTTTCCTCAGCGTCAGACCAATACTGTGACTTCATTTCGCAACAATTACGGTGGATGGGGCAAGTTTCTTCATTGCAGAGGCGCCGAGATCCAACTTTCTTCTTCCAGGCAACAGTGGAGGATATAGAGAGAAACTTTCCAGACCGAGCGCGGCTCAAAAATGTAGCGCCCGTAACTCTCCTGTTCCGGGGGAATTGTCTATGCTTCCAAACACCGCTCGAGTTTTAAAATGATTACTTGTTCCAAAATGAAATTTCTGCCGCAGAGAAAATCATTTCTATACATATTTCTAAACCATTTCCTCGGTTCTGTAATTGAGAATAGAATGAAATTATTCCATTACACGTCGAAAATGAGGGGGGAGGAATAATAATAATTGGGACAGCAGCAGCCTCGACTTGTTGGTTTGAAACACTATTGGCTGATGGGCTGGCAGTAGGATGGACTGACAGTGAACAAAATACAATATACAAAATTGTGTTCAATAATTTCGAACTGAAGACAAACTTCAACAACTCATGAATGTTGACGTGAAAACTTTCATTATTTGGAGTAAAGAGTTCTCATCGAGAATAAACTAGAGAAAGTGGTCATAAATAAAATTCGTTTTCTTTGGGTACCTTAACTACAAACAAAGAAACATTGAAAAAAATACATTATGAGTCACACGTACACTTTTTAGAGAAATTTGATGAAAAGCGTGAGCGTGACCGTTGAAATGCTGCAGATTGAATTTGTTGAACTTGTTGGGAACCCTATTACCTGAAAAGGATTAAAGTGCTTGATCGTGATTTGTGTTAAAAAAAGAGTTTAATAAAGGTTAAATGGCTTCTGTATAAGACACTGATACCAGGGATGGGAGTTGAATAAAATTAAGATGACACCGCTCATCCCATCATGATCAGTTACTTCATCTGTCGAGTTCACGAGTGAGTAAAGTGCTTCTTCCTCGGAAATTTACTTTGATAAAATGTAAGAAATATGGTTTGAGTGAAATTCAGTCATGTGCCTCATTTCAATCCAGGTTTTCCTGTGTCTAATTCTTTCCGAGCTTTTTTGTAAATGGATTTTAGGTGCCTTATTTTGTCATGTTTTTAAACACTATAGAATGGTTCAAACTTCTAAATCTGTGTCCTCTATCGACGTGGCGAATTAAAGACCTATCTCTGTACAAACTAATTTTCTAATTACTGATGAGTTATTAAGTTAGTTGAAAGTTCGCTGGCTCAATGCACTGGTCAAAAAAGTTCTAGATGAAGCACTTGAATGAGAATAAAATGAAAATCGGATTTTTAAAATTCATGAAGAATATTATGGTCCAAAAAAAAAATTTTGCTGGAAAATACAAATGCTTTCCCAGAATCATGGAAAATTTTCCCGCCTAAAGGAAGTATTAAAATTTTAAAGTTACCAGCGATCGACTGAATCTGAAATAACCATTGTGAATTAGAAAATTGAATAAACTTTACATGACTCAGCTATTCTGTGATTTTTTAACGCATCATTCAAAGTGTCTATTATTTCTCTGTGTGGTTTTCTCACAAACTTTTAGAATTCCGCAATGAATACCAAGTAACCAAGTTTACATCTAGATACCGCGCAAATCAACTCCATCACTACAGGCTACCGCATATATCAGAAAAACTTATTTTTTCGGCCAAAACATGCTCAGAAGCTTGCAAAAATTTTTAACTCGTTACAAATGTTTCCTTTCTGTGCAAATTCCATCCGGTAATTTGAATTTTCATTAAATTACGCCACGCAAAACAAACTTTCTGAAACGGTATCCGTTTGAAACCGTCTGTCTATTTTGAGTCAAGTTTATTGATCCCGTAATAAGTTTACTGCAGTCCTGGCATTAAACTCACAATGAGGCAGATATACCTTAAAAATGCAGAAAATTTTTCATGAAAACAGGGACAAAAATAATTTATTCAGATCATGTGTACTAATTGGGACGGTCAGAGGAGCATGGGGACGTTGTTGTACTAGCATTTGGCGATCCAGTTTAAAATTTTCTTGTAAGAATCAATGGATTCTTATAAGAATCGATAGATTCTCACACGAATCGGAGAAAAATTTCAAGTGCGAAAAAGTTTTTCACCCCTTATGGCACTCTGATGGCAAGGATGACTGAATTTTGTTCCCAAAATCATGAATATGACTTGCTACGACGTAAAAAGAACGTACAATAAAGGATTTTAACGCAAGATTTGAATTTAATTCTCAATACATTGCGTGGCAGTCGAGGAGACTTGAAGCGATACACTTAAATTTTAGGAATGAAGTCATGTTTTGGTTTTTGGGATGAAGTCATGTGTTGGTTTTTGGAATGAAGTCATGTGTTGGTTTTTGGGATGAAGTCATGCTTTGGTTTTTGGAATGAAGTCGTATGTTGGTTTTTGGAATGAAGTCATGTGTTGGTTTTTGGAATGAAGTTAATTAATAACAGTGATGGCGGCATAAAATGCTCTGTTAATTCACGAGTGAAGCGATATCATTTCAAGCGAACATCAGCTGATACGGATCAAAGTTACTGCTACTTATTAAGATAATCCGATGCTCAATTCATGTGATAAGTAACCGTAAGTAATAAAGAGCTATTTATTTTCAGTATAAACTGAGGATCGTATCAGCTAAAGACGCATAACTTGAAGATCGACGGTTTTCCTGAAACGGAAATGATGACACTGTTTCTTTCTTGCCAAGGAGATTTTCAGTCTTGGTTTTCAATAAATTAATTCGTACATTTCACAAACGAGTAAGCATGCAAACACATTCAATTACAGTATTAATGGAGCACTGATGTTTTTCGCAGTACGTTCACTTTGTTCTGTGACGCATTTGACTCGTTACTTTGTTGATCAGCCAAACCAGGCATAGAGTTTTGAAATATTTTTTTAACGAAAAGTGCTGCTGCAGTTCAAAATCCAGTTCTGAATTTCTTCTCTCAGTGGGCCTTGAAGGTAGGCCTTGAAGCGAACGAAGGTACCGAGTTTCTTGTCAGAAAGTTTCAGTCCTCGTTATCCACGAAAAGTTTCAAGCACAGAAAAGTTTTTCACCATGTGCCACTTTGATGCCCTGCATGACTAAATTTTGTTTACAAAATCGACGAAAGAATCTTAAATTATCTTACAAATTAGTTCTCATTGCATGAAGTATTGCATTAAATTACAAATTTGTTCAGATCCGTGTCTCTTTGATGCGAGAGAAAGATGGGCAGAAGATATTCGGACTCGCCGAAAAAACAAATCTGAGATTTTTTGGAAACGGTGGATGGCTTCAAACCGAGCAAAGGTCACCGGTCGAATGCCTAAATTCATGCGACAGTGACGCAAAAAATGTGTTGAGTTTCGTTTCTTTTTCATTCTCTGAGAGTATGTGACGCATTTACTTACGTGTTCATAAGTAAACGAAAATTTCCTAATTCGGTTTCACGCATTAGCAATTCCCGATTTTTCGCTGAATTAGGATGAAGTGCTCATACCATTTCACGTATTTCTTCACAATAACGATTTCCTAAATTTCATTTTCTAATCAAAATAGTAGACTAATTCACTATCATTAATGGCTTAAAAAAAAGTTTACGTCTGACCGGTTGAGGTAGTAGTAGCTGCGCGAAGTGTTAGAGGTTTAAAATTGATGTTTAAATCAACAAATAAGTTCCCAGTGTGAGGAAGATAGGCAATCAGAATGTAAATTATGTCAGCCAAATAATCATTGATATATTTATGGTTTTGGAGATAAACAAGGAACCACCATAAAAAATTTAATTTTTTCCGTACATATCTCCAATTTCGGCACCTCTGAAGCCTCGAGATATTTATGCACGCGTTCAATGATTTAGTCAGTCAGAGCTCTAATTTGCTTAAAGCAATTTGGAGGCAATAAATCAAAGCTGCAGGCAAGGCAGTGAGCGATATACTGAGCGCAGGATTTACTAACTGAGAAACGAGGATTGAATATTCTGTGGATTGAGTTGTTTAGCAGACAAAAATAAAGGAATTAATGTAAACAATTTTAATGCATTTTATGGCATGAGGACCGGTTCTGAGAGGAAAAATTATTGCTGGAGTGTTCGAGGGACAAAAAGTTATTTTTATTTTAAATTTCCTTCCCATTTTCGTGGCAGATACGTAGCGTTCGGGAGGGGATGTCATCTGGATCATTTTTATGACCTTCAGTAGACTTTTCTGCGTCTTGAATCTGACTGATTCTATGATCCCTCTCTTTCAATTCAGAGCATTTAAAACATGCTAACGATTTGGAATGAGCACATACGTATGGAGCGTTTCCTGTTTTGTGAAGTTGTAAGTTTTTTGAGAATGCACAAATACCGGTGCTTAGTTACATCGCGCCCACGACCAACATATTTTAAATGTCTAAGATGGAAGATGTTGATGAATGAGATCAGTCATTAAAACCCGGTAATAAAACTACTAGCGCATTTATTTAAATATGCCAAAATTAGACCTGCAGTATACAAGTTATAGTGTCGCATGGCAAAATATCAAGCAAGCTACATGTCCTTGTTGAGGCTGTAACAGCATAAACTATCAACATTTTGTGCATTATTTTTCAATCTACGGTAGGTGTGTCTTACTGAAGTTTGCAGAATGATTTTCGCCTGCCTTCAGGTTTCATGGACCATGCAGACGACGAATGACGTTCTACATCCTTTTTTTCAAAATGACATTTTATGACTTTTTTTCAAGCGTATCAAATCCATGACGTTTAAAAACTTTCTTTCAAAATGACGCTTGATAACTATCTTTCAAGCGTATCAAATTCTCATCGTACAGGATACGCCAGATGTTTGTAAAACTTGGCATAAAGTAAATGAAACTAATTCAATAGACTCATAATAACCAATCTCGAATGCCGCGAGCTTTTTGCTTCGTTCAATGTAGAACCTTTCACAAATATAAACTATCAGTCTTTTGTTTCATTCAGAAAAATTGCGATACACAAACGCACGCTCAGCGATTAATTCAATCCACAGCCTCAGCAAGAACTCAAACCGCCAGCCTCTGAGCGGAATTCAACGTAAAATTCCCTAACAGAATTTGCCTTGAAATTTTCACGGGATCTCAAAGCGAAAAACGCAAGTTTGTGTGAGATTTTGTACCGCTGCACCACAATTCCTCCCTCCATTTTTGCATTCATTTCCGTTCCGTTGAATATCAAAGTTGCCGCCCAATTTAATTAAAAGCCGTGCGAGCGTTTACACGCCTAAAATCGAAACATATTTCTCGATCATTTAACTTTTAAATCCTGGTCATCGGATACCATGAATAAAACGCTTTAAATTGCACAAGGAGGGCGAGTAGCGGGAGGAATGCTGCGACCTGCTGAACAGAACGGCTTCCAGTGACAGCGTCAGCTGCAGCACTGTCAATGATGGCTTCAGCTGCAGCACTCAGTGACAGCTTCAGCTGCAGCACTGTCAGTGACGGCTTCAGCTGCAGCACTGTCAGTGACGGCTTCAGCTGCAGCACTGTTAGTGACGGCTTCAGCTGCAGCACTGTCAGTGACGGCTTCAGCTGCAGCACTGTCAGTGACGGCTTCAGTTGAAACTATTTTCAAGCATCGTTTTCAGCAGCAGCCATGACTTCATCAGCATCATCTACCTCAAAAACACAGAACCCATTATCATAATTATGTTGATTCTTGAAAGAAATTATTTGAGTTTATACAACGGTTTCTGAAAAAGCATTAGGAGTAAAAACTGACTGAGCTGGAAATCAAGAAAACGGTTCGAGTCGCTGATTTCATTGAAACCATGTCAATAAACTTCGTGTCACATTCACCCTGAAAATTTTATCCAATAGCGAGAATTGTTACATGTTCGTAACTTGGACCATTCGAGATTTTCTAACATGGTGTAAAAATTCCCAAGCTCAATGTTACTCATTTCTTTTGCAGAATTTATTGAGTGCGCCCCAAAACTTGGTTCGAATTTTCCACGCTGAGCAAATTGCAACGAACGGAGACGCATAACAGCGAAATCTCTTGCATAATCCTCCAAGCTCGTGTACGCTGCAAAGAAGCCAAACCAATCTACCCAATTTCAAACTTGGTGCTTCACGTCAAACTTAGCCGATGGTTCTGTCAGGCTTTCAAAATTCTGAATTTGTCAAGATGGCGAGTTTACTTCAGCTTTTTCTCAATTGAACTTCTGCACCTAATGCTTTTGTTTTCTCAGTAGCAGGAGAAACTGTAATACTCTCGATCGGGACCAAAACCACATTTTCTCCCCAGCGGCTGAAACCGATTTTTTCTTAACAGCGGCTGAAATAGCGAATTTCAAAGCTGGGAAAAATGTTTGTCCGAGGTTGAAACGTGTTACTTAAATGTCAATGAAATCAGCGCTTGGATGCAAAGTTTTTATTTAATTTTCACAAAAATAACTTCAGCTTCAGCGTGAAGAATTAAACTGACCCCTGACATAAGCGAAAACACATACATTTGCTTAAAGTGAGCGTTACATTTTTCTTCTTTATTCGTGAAAGAAGGAATAAATTTTGCCGAAAACAATTTCCTGGGAGATTCATCGAACCGTACAAATGCTATTTACTTCGGCAATCAGTAGAAAATACTTGCGATTCATTACAAAAATATCTCCTGAGACAAAAATTTATGATCTCTTTCTAACTTGAAATGCAATGTATTTATGAGTAAATTAACCTTTAAGCCCGCCTTCAAAATCTCAAAAGCTCATAAAATACGTGGGTTCTCAATGTTTTTTCAATAAGCAGACGCTGGGAACAAGTTCTTCAAGTTCCACTTTGTGAAGCAAATTGTTTTGTATAAACAACTCTTCTATGCAGTTCTGCTCACAGCTTTTTCTTTTAAGGATATTTTCACACAAACATGAGCAATACAAATTTTCTTGTATGAAATGCTAGTGGAACAAATATCTTGGATAGAGGTTTTCCCTCAGAAATCGTCTCTAAAGGGGACTGCCTACAAAGTTTTATTGTGATGTTCATGGACGTCTCGTTAACTTCGCGTAACCCGTATGATGTCAAGAAATTCATAACATATTGCATGCGTACTATGTAAGCAATCTCTCTTGTCCCTCGATTTGAAATTTTACACAACGCACCAATGGTCAACCTCCAATTTAACGAACTGACGTTATTAAATTTAGAACGTTGCTTGCTATTTGTTACGGCACGCTCCACAACTCAAAAAATGGAGAAGTAATTAATTTCTACTGCAGTTGCTCAGTCATAATTCATTCAGGGATGGAAATCGATATTTAATGATATTTATTTAATCGATATTTAAACAAGCGATGTTTAATGTATAAAATAAGGTTATTTCGAGGATATTTTCCTTAGGTATCTTACTAGTTTGAGGTAAAAGTGTCAAGACAGATTTACAGTATTCGGATCCGTTAAATAAAGCATCAAAAGAGAGACGATTGAAAAGAATTTCAATCAAAAAATGCATTTAGCGATGAAGAATTTAGTTTTCTTTGCATGTTAAATTGAACGGAAATGACTTTTCTCTTGAATAAAACAGTTTACGTTACTATACATACTCCTTCTGCAGTACGCAAAGTCACTAACTTGTGTCAGACAAACCTTAAGAATTTAATTGCACGGGCATTCGTGAAGAGGCAGCGAGCTTTCGGCGGTCAAAATGAATATTTCCTTATTCTGAGCTGAAGTTTCGAGGCAAAGTTGGTGTGATCCTAACTGAATCTCAGAAGTTCTAACAGGTTAAGGAACTTTGGATTAGGATGCGTATCTAGATGAAGCAACATTGCCGCCGTAACTAATGTAAAGTTAATGTTCGACGTCCTGACAATCGTCATTTGACCATTTCGACAAGCTGGAGTCAGTCAAATGTCTTTCCCAGACTTTCAGGTGGGAATTGAAGAGAAGATGAGTGAATTACACACGGACAGATGGGGTGCTCTTGTATGACTTGGTGAGTGATTTCTATTAGTGGACATGAAGGAAATTTGTGCCGAGGTGACTTCATCTTCAACCACTAGAACAAGAAGAAAGGCATTTTACAGGCAACTCATCATTCGATGTTCACACCGCAGTTCTTGCTACAGTTTACATATACAAGCCGTGCCAGGCATGTCGGGAGCCTTTAAATTAATTAAATTGGCACGAAAAGTCTTGATGTTGTATATTTTTTATACATTTAAGGTTAGTATTACTTTTCGTTTTTCAGGTGTAACAACCATAGATAAGAAAGTTCCGGTTTCTCCAGTATCGTTTGCTATTCTTCTCAGGCTATTTCCTCACCTTCAATATCTCACACAACAAATATTCGTTAAAATCCGGTTGAACTATACTGATGTGAAACAATAATATAACAATAATGATATTGAAAAAACATTATCCTCTCAAGTGTATTTTTTCTTAGAATGTTTTGTGCTTCCATGATGCCGTTTTAAAAGGAGCAACAACGCTTTTTGAGTTACATCAGAACTTGGAAATTTTTTGCATAGCCTAAAAAATCGCTTGATAGATGTATTCCTGAACTTTTTCAGCTTTTCCTGCTGTTATTACTCGCCAAGAGAATTTTTCGCCCTCTGACTGCGGCAGTAACCACTCAAGTTTAATCTAATATTCAACTCAAATTTGAAGTCAGTTTTCTTAAATAATGTTGAAAATAACAAACATTATATGTATCGTGCCTTCATTTAGTTTTCATCAAGTATGTTTGAAAATTTAGTCAAGGACTACTGGTCGATCAGCAGCATTGTGAAAATTCTTTCAGTGTACCATCGGTGGCTCAACTGGCAGAAATAATGAACATCATTCGTATTTAGCGAACTCTGATAACCCCAAGAAAAAAAATTGGTTGACAAAATTCATGCCGACAATCTGAATCTTGCGTCTGAGTTCCAACTGATTAAATTGACCAAAATACCACTGCAAATAAGACTTTTCCGACGCGAGTGAGATGGATGAATTTGTTGGTAATCAACTCCAAAGAGTATCACATAGTTAATCATTTAAAGTGTTTAACGTTTTTAATGAATCATTCATATTTTGTTCATGGGCGTATTCTTTATACTATGGACAAATTATTAATTGCAACATTTCATTGAACACATTAAATTGATTGGCCCGTCTTGGGTGGGTGATCCGTCTGTCTTTCACGCTCTTAAAGGGGCTTAATGACCGTATCTGTGATACGAGTTTCACCAGTGCACAAGTACAAGAATATTATAATCGCTGGTACTATTAGGATGGATATTTTTGTTTGTCATCCATATCTTGAGACTCGTTTAAAAGAAACTATCGAATCCCGTCATTTTTGACGGGTTGTGTACACTGGTGTAGAATAAAATCGATGGGGAAAAAATGTTTTTCCTCCTTTTCCAAAAATAGGAATTCCCTGACTTTTTTGATAGGGGCTCTACAAATTTAAATACACAAATAAAAATTTGTGTAAAAATTGCAGTTTCAGCACTACTTCCCACCGCCTTCACCTTGTATTGAACTTTTAGATGCGCTTTTCTTCAGCGTTCCATGGGCTGTTTACGAAGCCCAAGAGCTGCTCTCCCCGGTCTGGCAGATCCTCGTATCCACAATACGGGCGGAGACCCGCCCCCTTGCGCAGTCTGGCGAAATGCTTTCTTTCGAGCTCCGTCTCGCGGCCCTGGGGCTCCAGAGGAGCATTTTAATAGCGCCAACAATATGATGGAGCTTCCGAACCAGTCTTGTGCCGCACCACTTCTAGGTGCATTTTTATTTTCTCCGATGCTGGGTTTGGCAAAACGATCCAGGTGTTTTCCAAGCATTTCAGTGATTTTGCCAATGCAAAACGATGGAGGTGTTTTCGGAGAAATTTAGGGAGTTTTGATATCCCGTCCAGCAAAGTGACTGAAATCATAGCTATGATGAGGTGCGTAACTGCTGACTGTTTTTATTATGAGCGTTTCAACTTTGAACGAGTTACAAAATGTGAGGTTAACAAATGCCAGGAATAGTGTACAAATTTCAATTTATAAATACATGAGTGAAATGCTCTGCATACTTTGTAGTTCGCATTAGCATTAACAGAAACAGGAAACTGTGCAAACAATATTCTGATAATTAAAAAATGGCAGTGATAGATTATGCTTTCTGGATTCTGACTAACACTGTAAAACAACTGATGATAATTTGCAGTAATAAAAATTTTTCTTATTTTGCTTGTATGATATTGGCCGAACAACTATACAGATCAAAGTACTGAAAGAATCTGTGCATCCCTCTGTGTGTGTGGGGGGGAGGGGGGAAAGCAGTAAACATTTGTTTCTGCCTTGCCATTTTTTAAATACCAAACATTAGCTGAGTCCATTATATACCATTAATTTTAAATGATTGGTAAAATTCTTGAAACGACTCATCGATGTGTAAATACCGTAATGGTAAATACCGTAATGAGTGACGTGGTAAATTACGTAGTAAATAACGAAGGAAGAACTTGAGCACGACCTATTGAAGGGTCGTATTGAAAGCAGCCTGTCAATAATGTTTCAGTGCTTTACTGGTGCGCATTGCGCATGGCAGTATGATGGTTACACCCCTCGCGCACTCCCCGTCAGGGTTACCGAGCATTTTATTCAGCCTCCGAATTGGTTGCTCACTAACGTCTACAGTATTCTTCAGCATATGGTAGCATTGAAATAATTCTAATTTGTATGATCAATTAATGTGTTATAGATAAAAGTATCCATGGTGTGATGGTATGTATATGTATATTATGTATGGTAGGCGTAAGCGAATCTGGTATGGTGTATATTTATGTATACTGTGGGTATATTTTGATATTGGTAGTATAGATTTTCTGAATTCTAAATTGTTCCTCTGTGAAAACGAGGATGGAAGTCTCCTCAAGTAATCTGCCAGCTAATTATATTTTAGCTGGTTTCACAAGGCATTTTTTCCTGCCCATTCTCTTGATTTAATGTAATTACTGAGTACGTTCTGTCTAAATATTTTCAGGTTCTTTGCTGATAACAAGCTCAGTTCAAAATGTCCAATATTTTCAGATCCTTAATACCCCCAGGTTTCCCTGTTAGCTAGTTCGAAATAAAAATGTGGTTCAAAAAATCTAAAAACGTGGAAGTAGACATTCACCTCGTACGGGCATTGAAAAGTAAGCGTTTGCTTGCTGACATCGGAACGTTATATAAAAAAATTTCAGGGTTTTGCACCTGTCTTGCTCTGCTCTCTGTGAATCGAGCTAAAAGTGGCAGAGAAAATGAATTATTTTTTTATTAGTTTAACGTGTTCCGTTTTTTCAACTATAAAAATTACAGTAAGTGACAAATACTGCTGATTGATAAAATAAGTTTTCATGAAATTTGTTGTTCAGAATATTAAAATGAAAACCCTTCAGTCCCTGCCAATTACAGCTGATACCATTACTGTCTAATTGTTGCATTTATTTTTCCAACGAAATAAAATCCCAGTAAGTGGCAAATGCTGAGAAATAACAAGCTTTCCTGAAATTAATGAATCAAAATATTAAATTGAAAACCCTACAGTTCCTGCCAATGACAGCTGATGCCATTACTATCTTATTATTGCATTTGTTTATCTTGTGAAATTAAACTCTATATCTGCATGTTGGCCTAGCAACGAGGACAGGCTCCGAACAAAATGTCAATTTGTCGTAATTGTCCGCACATCCATTATGGTCAGTTCTATCGAAGCTGAATCCACTTCGGTCAATTCCATTGAACATGAATCTATTGTGGTGAATTCTATTTAGACAAGTGTTGACCGTAAACGTAGCTGGCGTTCAGGTCGACCAGCGCGCGACTTGGAATTAATTCACGCATTTCAATTCTCCCGTAATTCAATTTCCCTTAAATTAATAGAGTGCAACATTCCTCACACAACATGCGTGGGGAAGAGACTTTGACGTTGCCGGCGTGTAACTGTGTGTGACAGAACATACGACCATTAAAAAATAGTTCTGTTCACAAGAGTTCATAGCAACGGATGTTAATTCTTTGAAAATATTTTTTCCGACACATGAGTTGTGATGAAATCATCACGGTGCTTGCGCCATCATTTTGAATTGAATTTTTTTAGATACTTCCATCTTGGCGTAGGTTGAGACGAGATTTTCAAATAATTGACGTCGAAAGTTCTGGGCCAAATGAAATTACAGCAACGACGATGTAATCTGTTTGGAAATTTGGACCCTGGAAATCTTCACCTGTAATTCACGGCCTTGGAACTGCTGTACGTTTTTTTTTCTTGTCCAGGGTTATAATGTCCTTCACTGGTATTCATGTATTTGTTAACTGGTTTTTATTTTAAGAACAATGCTGTTTGCAATAAATCTGAAAAAATCGAAGTTTCTCACATTACTGAAAATAATATTCAGACTATTTCACTCAAAATTTCTTCCAAGATTTGTTCATTTGTAAAACGATATTAATCAGCATTATTAATAATCAGCATTATTAAACTAAATCTAGTCATCCCTG
>JACJUY010009263.1:7289-33983 GCA_014220935.1 Platorchestia sp. MABIK | reverse complement strand
CACTCGCAACCAATGATAATGAGTGATAAATTGGTGTCAGATGAGCGCGAGAAATCACGAGTATAATAATAATAATAATAATTACTTGCTACGTGTTGATAGAAATTTCTCAAGAAATTTCGCAAACTTATGACAGCATCTTCTACCTCCTCAACTACACTAGTGTGACCATAAAATTAAATTTTTTCGTAATTTGTACTACCAATTTATCTTTCGAGCTATGCCTATTAAAATATTTTATACAGCTCTCTGCTTGTTTGTTTAATGTTTTCTTACTTATTATTGATGAAATAAATAATAAAGAATTACCAGGACTCACCCCGAGGAGGTGGCTGTAAATGAGTCCCACCCTAACCGACCCCATCCTCCCTTCCATGGTCGATTACTACGATTCCTACGTACTCATTAAAATCCTTAGTCTCGAACTTTCCAACCTTCCTTTTTTGATTCCAAAACTTTCTTGATGAATCCATCTCTTTTTTCTTGCCTGCAAATCTTTACTGATGCTTCTGTGACAAGCTTAACTGCCCTCTCCACTGCCTGGGTGTGACATGGAAGCCGAGGAATTTCTAGCTCCCAAGTCCCTAGATTCCATCAGCTTGGCAATCCTATCGTCTGGAAAGCATTGAAGCGCAGGAGGTAACTTCAGTATGCTGGCAGTCTTGCCAATCAATCATATGAATGTAGTCACTCACATTCACATGTATTTTTGGTAAAGTGAACGACCTCACATTCTCATCGAAGTCGCTTCCAGCCCTGGCCTGTCTCCTGAAACACGTTTGAATAGCATAGGTGAAATGAGGTTGTTCAAGCCTCCCTAGCCACATCAAAGTAATTCCAAGAAAAAGGCATGCATCATTTTTTATGGAGTTAATGGAATGGGCGGCAATCTATGCAAAAGGAACGTTTCCACACTAGTCTCCCTGCACAGAGTAATTGTAAGTTTGAACGTAAGTTAACGAAACATGGTTGAAGTTGAAGAAGAAAGTAGTAGGAGCTGAAAACAGGACAGCAGTGAACTGGAAAAGACGGTCTGTAACGAAACGAACCTCATTCTATTTCAACGAAAGGAAGGCTTTCCTGCCCTTCAGCTTGGGACTTTACATTTTCCTTCTGGTGTCCATAATTTGTATAGACACAATACTTGAATTCCCATGGGGGATTTCAATAGAATAATTAGGAATCATCTTCAGCCGACAGAACTCAAATCACGAGCACTCGCAAACTCCCATTGCTGAAAAAAAAACGTGTTTACCACGTTCACAGCCTTTTAGGGCATAAGAGTACGAGGCAAATTGCTCATTCACGTATCAGTGTGAATGGACAGTGTTTAAATTACTTCAACATCTTTTTTAAGGAGAGACTTAAGCATACAAGGTAAAATATAATGATGCTATTACATTTCCACACTACATAGAAAAGATAAATTCCAGCAGCAGCAAACGCGTTGAGATCAAGATTGCAGTTGGCTGAAGTAAATCTAGTGTACGGTGATGATTCTCTGAGCCACAAATTTTGCCTTCTGATAATAGCAGGACAAAGCTTCATGGCTATAGTTATGGCACATTTAAAGACCATCCCAGAAAAACACCATCCCAACTGTGAAATATGCCTGGGTTGTTTTGGAGTTAGTAGTAAATCATTGAAAATAATCGAACTATGGATAATGTGAAAACGTTATACTGTTGAATAGCGCAAGATTATCAAAGGTAATTTCAATAACCTGCCGAGGGACCGGATCTTGGATTTTAGCACTTCGACTGCTGCAGGTTGTTGTATCTCAGAGTGAGCCTTACATGGCAGGCGCCGCAAGATGTCTTTATTGCACTTGGGTTCGGATGGGTCGGAAATGCCCAGACCGCAACCGCCGGAAACTGGCCGGCCGAAGTCCTTGTTACACTGTGCCCCTAGAAGCACCGGAAAGTCTTTGTTTGACTTCCGGACACTGCTAGTTTTAAGGAAGGTCTGTCACCGATGGAATCAGTACATTATTAGGAGCTTTGCTGTGCGTTTACTTATCCAGCTCCTTAGTCTACAGCTAACAGAAGTTAAAGCTTCTGCCACAATTCCTCTAGTAGTGCCGAAAGATACGACACTACACAGGTAAAACTGAAGTTTAACATTCAATTGAAGTTTTAAGTCAATTGTAGAAAGCTATATTCAATATACCAAACGTTAATTGGATCAGGTTGTCATTTAGTTGTAATTTAGTGTGTTCAAAAATTGAGTTTGTTACAACGGGTTGGTCAGCAGCATAATGATAACTCCCTCAGTGACCAATATGGCCCATGGTGCAGTAAAAATGTTAATGTATGCTATCACAACAGTGATCTTAACCCTACCAGACTTGAGGCCCGGTGTAATGGGTTTGCGTTTCTATCCCTCCGATGTCACATTGTAATGGACGTTCACCTCCGCCTCCATTGTAATAGATCGCGTGTTAGATTATTCGCTGGTGCGTGTTCTTTTCATATCGTTTTAATCGTTGTGACATATATAGATATTCGCCACATTTATTATATTTTCTATCTTTTATTAATCATGATAAAGTATAATTGGAGCCGCCACCACCCTTAAAGGGAATATTTTCTATATAATTAATATATTTTGAATATGTTTTCAGATTCTTTGGTAACGTGTTTTGCGGTAATTATTTTCAAAGCTTTAACATTCATTTCTTACGAACAATCATCTCTTATTCTCTCCTTCCTCATCTCACTATAAAAGGGTAAATAAAAAGGCATCTTTATATGAGAAGGGAAATTATATGGAGGTTATCAATTAAATGAAAGAATACGCATCCTACATACTTAGAAGTTTGAATGAGGAGCATAGATAGGTACACGGGGGAAACTCATTTTAGCGAGTAGACGTTGACAGGTCGGTCTCTCACAGCAGGTCCACGGTTTCAGCGTCATGGCTGACAGGTGAAGGTTGAGGCTACGCTCGATGGCACAATATGATCACTTTTGTATAGCGAAGGTATGCTAACGTTGGTGTTATTTATATTGCTGAGGGCGCGAATATGTTGATATTTAACTCGGCATAGTAAGTTTATCTTTAATAGTTTATCTACAGTATTTATCTTTAATAGCAAGAGGTAAACCCTCAGTCCCAGCCGGACCGAGGCAGTCAAACGTTCACAGCCGCACTTGTTTCTCGTTTCGCTGCCCCTGCCTCACTGAGTTCCCCTTGAATCACAACCGCCTCGATCGACGCCACCTCCCTGAGATGCTAATTAGTATTTCTGATATTAATGTTCTAGGATATAAACAGGAGCTACTTCCTAAACAATTCAAATACATGGATAATAAATTCTATAAATATAATTATACTAAAATCCCCATTTAGAATACAGAACATCAAGAAACATAGAACATGTAATCGTACGTCGAAGTTCTTGGCAATTTTCTGTTGGCGTTACCTCCGCGTCATAACGACGTTCGATGCCCGTCCTGTCGAGGCGATTTTTCTAGAAGGTATGTGATGATATTCTCGCAGACTCAGTCTTATAAAGATCTTTTAGAACGTTTAATGGATTGCAATGCTGTCCAGTCATCTCCTCCAGTTCTTAGCGTTATTTCCTTTTTTTCTTTGGTCGTAGACAATAGACAGTTATACTGAAGAGTATAACACCGGAATCTTGCTCTAGGACGTTTAACCGCTGTAAGTAAAATCAAACTCACGGAGGCAAACATTTTCTACGGCTACCCATGAAGTTTGACCACAATTGACTGATTATTTCTAGTTTGTAACGTATTTTTTCATGTTCCAGGCAAAGTACTAAAAATTAGGTACCACCTTATAGGGGTAGTTTCGAAAATTACTGAAAAGCAGAACAGCGGCCTGATAGAGTAAAGCATTCCTCTAAGGTTATTCGTAAATATTTACAAAGTAGCAATACAGTCATACCTCCACCTTACGAAATTAATTTGTCCCAAAAGTGGTTTCGTATTGTGATTTTTTCGTAAGTAGAGTCGTATTTCACATGTAAAAGGCCCTATTCATTCCAAGGCTCCCTATACTACCCCTTCAACCATTTTAGAATTATGAAAGTGTACCAATTTTGGATGAAAAATGTGTAAAAAGTAATAGAAAATTATTTGTTAAACCATTCCCCGTTTTCTCAACTCCGTTTTAAATGGTGCCTTCATCCATCCTCTCATTAGATGAAATACCTTTGTTTGGTTAGGGAGACTCAAATTATCTTATCTGTTCTGGTACTGACACGACCCAGTCAATAACCAGATTTAAATTGGATCGAGACTTTGTATTGGAAAATCGAAAGTCACATCCACGCAATATCATCGAACTGCGTCAAACGATTGAAGGAGTTTGTCAAGGAAGAATGGACTAAGATTCTACTTGAATCTTGCCTTTTTTGTTGAAAATTTTTGTAAACTGCCTATAGCTGTAATTGCAAATGGAGGCAATACGGCTTAATATTTAACACGAGATCAATTTGAAAGGCTGAATATTATTTCCTATAATTCTATAAATATAACTTTACATGTTTTGTTGAATTCTAAATGAATTCTATATTTGCTACAAATGTGCTGTTTTGCTACTGGGTTGTGTGTATTGGTGTTATTCGTTTACTTTGTATAGCTTTTTAGTTATGTTTCTAATAAATGCTTTGAAGAGGCGGTCTACCCAAGCAAAAAATTCCGTAATTTACGGATGGATATCTCTGAAATTTTCACAGTAGGTGTTAAATGCTGCAACGATTATTTTATTATTGACGTGTTTTTTGGTATTTGCATCAGATTTTTCTTAAAAATATGAAAAAATAGGGTTTTTTAAAAAATCTATCTTCTACCATTTTGAGTGTACAGAACCGGCAATTCGTTTTTAGATAGCTTATATATCTAACGATAAGGTTTAGTGAATTTTGATTACTTCATTTTTGGAATTTTAGGAATTTTTTGAAAAAATTTCAACTTCTTTTTTCTTTCTACATTTTTTTGTCGTATAATTTTCAACATAGTCAGTATTTCAAAAAATTGTAAACCTAATGGATAGAGCTTGCCAAACCCTATCGAATGGTATATTTCCCCTTTTTTGTACTCCAAAAATTGTGGAAGACAATGCATTTGAAGAAACCAATTAGCAAGTTTCTAGAAAATGTGTTTTTCTCAATTTTTTTTGTTTTTCTTCCTAATTTTTGAACTAAGTGTTTTCTACAATGAACTCGTGTTTTGTAGCGTGCTTGAAGCCTTTTCGACTGATATATTTGCCATTGCTGTAGCTTTGGAACTCGGGGAGAAAATCTAAATTGAATGACAAAAAGTGTAAGTGTTCAAAACATTAATTTTTCTGAAAAAAATTCTTATTTTGACCAAAATAAGTAGCTCTTTTTAAGCCCATTCGATTGTTGTGCTTGCCATAGCCGTAGCTATGATACTGCGGCTGTCGTCGAGCTATGAATGAAAGAGTGTGTACACAGAACAGCTGAATTCTTAAATCGCTAAAAATTATTACTCAGCGTTAGAATGTTCTGTTCGAATATGAAAGCACTTTAAGTAGCCCATGAACGAACTCTAGTGCCATTGCCGCAAAGAAAACGCCCAATTGACCTCCAATAATGAGGGGTGGGAGGGGTCGCCCTGCGTCAAGGTCACACCCCCTCGCTCTCCCTTCTCTGGGGGGCGTACCGATCGGAATAGACGCGAGTGAGTGATACCAATGGAAGCGCAAGAAAATCCTCTATTAGATGCATTTAAAAACAAAATCTACAAGTCTTCCATCTTCCACCTAGACCATCCCCTCAAAATGCCAGCTTTCTCCGTCAAAAGGCTTGGTACTCAGTAGAATGGTCAACAATTGAAAAATTACATAACCAACTTCAAGAAAAAAATCGCTAAAAACTCTTCTACAACAAGAAATTCCTCAAGAAATTCTAACTTTACTTAGTCATTACAAGCAGGGTTGCGGAATCGGAGGAATAAATTTGCCACTCGGACTCCACCTCTTCAGAATTTTTAGACTCCAACTATTCACAATTTTGTGACTCCAACTCCACCTATTATTCTTTCTTACTTCAATTTGAGTGCTGAAGTAGTATTGTCCTTGCTTAATAGTGTGTTTCAGCTCGTCTCAGCAAAGTTCTTCAATCTTATTGGTTGAAATCTACTGGAGTGGTCGATGTCCATCGTCATGATCAAGGGTATCTTGTATGAGAACACACCTTGTGCACAGGTTCCCTTTTATCTACAGTAAATCCTAAATTTTCCCTTCTGTTCGCTTTCTTGAAGGTCGCCTTTGTTGCGAGTAGAAAGTCGTAAATTAGCAAATATAATGATAATAGTAGTAATAATCAGTATTGGGATCCTGTATCGAGCCGTGTTGAGCTATGCAAGAAAAGAACGTCAGTGCAGCTGTTCTGTTGTGTGGGCCATTGTAATTATTGGGTACATTATTCAGACAAGAAAAGAAACGAAGGTAAAATTTTTGTAGTTATTTCTAGCCCTTCACTGTCGTAGCATGAAAAATATTGTCATACCGTAACATTGTTTTCTCCTTTTTCACCCACAAAGGAAAAATTTCGGATTATGTTTCTTGTTTTAGTTTTAAAAACCACTGGTACACAACTCTTTGTTCACTTGTAAGGTAGTGATTCTAGACCGTTCCTGACCTAGTGGATGACGAATATGCCATAGTTACATCACTATGTTTTTCGATGTGCCTTCGTTTCATTGATTTGAAAATATGATAGAAAACGGTCTGAGTTAATTAGTCAAATATTGTGTATCTTGTGAAACCTGTTCCTGTTTGTGCTCCGTGACTGTCTCATCTGAAACCTATGTTCTTGAGAGCAGGCCCTTCTTTGTGCTACTTGTGATCTCGAGGCTTGTTCTATGTGTTCAGGGATGCCCTTCTCACGTCGTGCGTGGAGCGCTCAGCGGGCGGCGAGGCGCGCGAGGTGTTCAGGGCAGCGGTGAGGAGCGCCTACAGCAGCGCGCAGGACCGGTGGCGGGCGGGCGCGTGCACCACCGCCGCGCACGTCAAGCACGCACTGCCCCACTCCCCCCACGTTGACCATTGCCTCACTCTCTTTGGTGAGACTCGCCTTCCCGGCTGCCAGCGTTCATTTGATTCATCGCTCATTCTTTGTCTTTCTCTTTTATCATAAATCATTCGCCACTATTTATTGAACCCCAAGTATGAAAATGATTACTTCTTCTCTAAGGGAGCGAAATACGGTGAAATTTTATTTCATTAACTTTGCTTAATCTAACTAATAATCTTTCATTAACTTAATTAATTTAGGCAACGTTTTCATGATTTTTAACGGTTTTTATCGAATCCACTGCTATTCAATTGAATGTAATTTCTGTTTATTTCACTGGTGTACAACATCGGAACCATATCCAATTTGATACTCAATAGGAAGGAGTCACTTTTTTGTACGAGGTGCTTCTTAATGCAAAAAATTTCTGACTGCAGAACACGTGTAAAAAAATGTTTCACGACGCTCATTATTTGTCTTAAACAGGTATTTACTCAATGTCAATTATTGAATTGTGATTGAGATAATTAATCAAGAACTCGCTTATTCTTTAATTTGATTCACCGTAGGGGGCGTGAGTTTACTATAATTTCAAAATTTAGCCATTATTTACTTTTAATCGCATACGAATTGAACAAACAGTCCCTCCTGCTGATAAATTGTTCACCACTGCTAATGCTAGGATATTGCGTAGCAATGGTTCATTGATAGCAAAGGTTTGCTATTACTTATTTAGTATTCATTAGGACAGAGGTTCCCAAACTTAAGGGGAGCTACTACCCTGTACTGCACCTAATGTACCGAATTTTTCAAATTTCACTGTTCACGTTTCTATTGCATCTAGACTAAAAGAACGAAAATGAATACAGATATGTAAAATTGAATTCTGAACACATTCTCTTCTGTAAAATTTTTTGATTTTCGGAATAGAATAAAAGTTATTGTGCGAACATAAGAAAAAAGAAATATACTAGCGCAAAACTTTTCCCACTCCTTAATTTTTATGTGGAAGCGTGATTGTGGTCTCATTCGGAAGGACTGTAGGAACCTCGTTGCGAAGGATTTTTTTTTAATTTCAAACTAGAAAAAAAGTTCAAAGTCATCAGGGAGCTGTAGCAATTGTAATAAAAATGAAAGAGCAAGGTAAGCTACTTTTATCATTTCATGCATTGACAAATTTCAATTTTGAATGAATAGTGTACAATTTTAAAAATGTTCACTATAATAATTTTAGTGAATTCACTGACAGGGTACGCACAATTACTTTTAAGTACTATTATAATTTCAAGACAAATAAAGTTTTTTTTCTGTTTTCTCAAAATCTGATTTTACTCTTTTTAAAAAGTTAACATCAAACGGAAGTCATTGTAACCAAACCAGACAAAGGACGGGGAATAGTTCTGTTGGATAAGTCGACCTACCTAAACAGCATGAAACAGCTTATATCTGATCCGAAAAAGTTTGTTGAAGTTATTGAGCCGATAGAAAAATTAGTCACCCGTATAGAAGATAAAATCAATAACTTTTTGCGAAAATTGAAAGGCTTGAACTGCATTGGAGAAGATTTAGATAGTAAGCTTTATGTCGCGGGTTCTGGACCAGGTACTCTCAATGGCCTTCCAAAAATTCATAAACCTGATTTTACCACTAAGTACCAATTCCGTCTAATTTTTGCGTCTTACAATGCTCCCAGTTTTTCGTTAGCAAAGAATTTAGTACCTGTTTTGTCACCTCTCTGTACCAATGATTTTACTGTTGGCAACTTCTATACTTTCGTCTCAGATTTGAAGAAATTTGTCGATGCAAAGCGGTTTTTTATGGCTTCTTTTGATGTAGAATCATAATTTACTAACATACCCCTGCATGAGACTATTGCTATTTGTCTACAAAAACTGTTCCTAAATTCTACAACAAAAATCATGGGCCTCTCCCGAGAGCTTTTCAAAAAGTTTTTAGAATTATCAGTGCTCAATTCATTTTTTGTGTTTGATTCAAAATATTATAAACAGACAGAAGGTATGGCTATGGGCCTGCCTTTGGGCCCGACTTTTGCCAATATATTTGTGTGAAAATGAAGTTCAGTGGCTGTCGACATGCCCTGAGTTTTTTAAGCCTGTGTTTTATAGACGTTACATAGATGATACGTTCCTGCTCTTTCGTGAATCATCTCACGCCAAATTGTTGTATTATTTGAATAAAAAACATGAAAACATAAAATTTATCATGGAAATAGAACAAGATCAAAAAATTTCATTTTTAGACTGCCTAATCCATAAATGAAATAAATTCGAGTGCACTGTTTATAGGAAAAAGTGTTTTTCAGGACTAGGCTTAGGTTTTTAAAGCTTTTGTCCGGGGTCTTTTAAGATTAATAGTGTCACAACGTTGATCCCGCGCCTTTAAAATATGTACCAATTTCCTTTTCTTACATCAAGAATTTGATTTTTTAAGATCTTTTTTAAAAACAATGGCAACTCTGTGAGTCGCATAAATTCAAAAATACGTTTATTCCTCGATAGATTCTATGACAACGGATCTGAAGTTGGCAACATCGACCCCGCCTATAGGACTGCATATGTATCTCTTCCTTACTTTGGTGCGCAGTCTGAGAAGTTAAAGAAAGAATTGGCTGGTGTGTTTTTGAAGTATTTTTCTGATGTGAATTTTAAAATTGTATCGGTGAACAACTTTAGAATATCGTCGTTCTTTAATTATAAAGATAAGCTTCCTGCCGGAATGCAAGCTACTCTTGTTTATAAGTTTAGTTGTGCACGTTGTACATCAGAGTACATTGGATGTACATCCCGTACTCTTCGCACTCGAGTTTGCGAGCATTCTGGTAGGAGCTTTAAAACAGGGTCAATTTTATCAAAGCCCCCATTTTCCGCCGTTCGAGAGCATTCTGACGAGTGCGATAATGCAATTTCCATCAATCAATTTTCAATATTAGCAAAATCACAGTTTAATACAGATATGCGCATTTTAGAGTCCTTGTACATTTTTAAATTTAAGCCAGGTTAAACAACACTCTTAGTTCATTTCCTTTAGCCTTAGTAAATAGATAATTGTAATTAACGTATTTTTATAGCTTGTTTTTAGATTCGTCATTGTAAAATAGTCTATTTTTACCTTTCAGTTTGTACTTTTCAGAATTCTCATCACTGATGATGGCCGGTGGCCGAAACGTTTGAAATTAGGTTTTATTTGAATATATACCTTAAATAATGAAATGAATAAAGTAGCTTATCTTGCTCTTTCATTTTTAGAAAAAAAGTTATTGTTACACATGTCCAACAATTGCGATTTTCTATTGCGAAAATCGGAAATTTTCGTCGAAGCAAATGTATTCAGAATTCAATTTTACATATCTGTATTCATTTTCGTTCACCTAGTTGCAATATAAATGTGTAAGCTGAGAATAGAGAAATAATCTAGGATTCACCTGGGGAAGAAATTTTTGGGCAAATGTAACAAAAAATTTTTCCAGTTAGAAATTCAAATGAACCCTTCGTTACGAGGTTTCTACAGTCCTTCCGCGTCGAATGAGACCACAATCGCGCTTCTACGTAAAAAATTGTTGAGTGGACAAAATTTTGCGCAAGTATATATATTTTTTCTTATGTTCGCACAATAACTTTTTTTCTACTGTAAAAATCAAAATTTTTACAGAAGAATATGTGGTTAAAATTTAATTTTATACATCTGAATTCATTTTCGTTCCTCTAAATGCAATAGAAACGTGAACAGTGAAATTTGAAAAATTCGGTAAATCAAGTTAAGTACAGGGTAGTTAGGTAGTAGCTCCCCTTAAGGGAACCATTTTGAAAAACTGGAAACTTTTTTTCTATTGGGCGTACGTCTATGAAAATTTGCAGATTACTAGATCTCCAAATTTGTAACAACTTATCTTAAACAAAAAATTTTCATTAAGGCATAGAAAATTAATTATTCCTTATAATAAAAAAATATATATATTTATTGTTAATTATAACTCCGAAGTTTACAAAGCTAGAGCAATGCGGTTTGTTGCATTTGAAAGTAAAATGTGTGCTCTACCAAAATTAATAGGGATTTTTATTTATTTATTTCATTCCAAATTTATATGAATTTTTTTGTGTGAGTCAGGTTAAAAGTTATAATTTTAGAGTTAAAAAGTCTACGGAAAGCTTTACGTAAACAATTTGGAAAATCCGCTAGTAATTTTGGTTGAGCACACATTTCACTTTCAAATGCAACAAACCGCATTGCTCTTGCTTTGTAAACTTCGGAGTTATAATGAAAAACGTCTTGAAAACTCACGTATTGTATACAAGATATTTTTGGATTAAAAAAGCTTCTCCTCCTACAGTTTTTGAGCGACAGTGATGATTTTAGTATCGTTGGAGGCGGAAAAATGAGGGCTTTCCAGAAAATTTAATAGTTTTTCAAAATTCATTTTTGTTCTAAAGTTATGACGTCATAAATTTGAATTTTTTCGGATTTTTTTTTTCATTCATTTTTTTATTGGAAATTTGAGGAAATGCATTTAATTTTTTGGAATGTCCACGTTATTCTGCATCCAATGATACCAAAATCATTACTGTAGCTCAAAAACTCAGAGAATAAGCATTTGGAAAACCCCCCTAAAAAATGTCGTTTTCTGTGATTTCCAATTTTCTTTTAAAGAAAATCGCATTTTTTCATAAAAGGTAAATGATTCTAAATTGCATTTTCTATCAGTGTACCAAATTTTATTGCTCTAGGTTCAAAAATGAAAAAAAGGTCCGTAGGGGGATGCTCTCCCCCTCTCGGGGGGGCGCTAGCTCTGGGATACGTTCCTGATATTTCTACAGACATTCGGGGACATATCTCAAACTCTTTTAAAGCAATAAAAAAAAAACAATCGGGAAAATCTAATTTTTGACTGCAAATGCTCCAAAATGGTTCCCTTAACCCTTTAATGTCTGCATTTTTGTACTCATATTACGGTTATCACAACCACCGTCACTAAACTGGTGCCGGCATCAGGTAATCACTGATATCAGGATGAGGAAGGAACTGCCACTCGGCAGTGAACTCTAAAGAACACATTAGGGAACTAATTTAACGAGAAATACAATATATTGAGGCTATTTTCAAAAGAGGACCGTAGAGTCCACTTGGGCGTTAAAGGGTTAACCACGTCAAGGACCCCCCAGACATTTAAGTCCCATGCGAGAGCCCCAAGCCAATCAAAAGTTATTACTTCCATCCCAAGGTACTTATAACATGATCATAATGCAATAAATTTACTACTATTTGCATATTTCTACACGAAAAAAGTATAAAAATGAGCATTCAGGAATTTTCACTGTTCCTTTTACCACGTTTTACTGGTGCCGAACTCAATTTTCTTTATTTGTGCGTTGTGAAGGGAACATGAAACACACAAGGACTTGATAAGGATTACTTGCACTTGTGAAGTATTATAGCTCACCCACACCTTTCCGTGGTAGTACCGTTAGTATACCCAAATGTAGTCTTGTAATTCATCACACAGTTTATGTAAAAATTGATAACAAAGTATTTATAAGATTATTGAATTGTTATCTTTGGGTAGAACCAACGTGTGAGGCGCCCACCATCATCTGTTTTTTTCGTGTAGTTAAACTTACTTGAAATATTGAGTGTAGAATAGAAGTGTGTAAGCGAGGCCCCCTTGATTTATCAAGGGGACCCACTCCCGAAATAATGAATCATTCGAATGCGTGTTAGCAAGTTTCGTGTACGAAAGAAATGGAGGATCCGCAGTGGCAGCGAGGTGACGCTGGAGATGACTCCCTCGTCAGTAAGGTGAACCAACATGACAACATCGGAAATATCAACAGAAGAATTGAAGAAGTTATCGCATCAATTGCAAGTGATATAAGCGGTGAGAGTCAGAGAAATTTGAGCACCAGTGAATTAGATTGTGAAGCATCTGGCAGAAATTGAGAATGCAGTGATTTCGGCCCAAAGGAATTCATCTTCAGTGTGGGAACAGCCAGCACGGGGAAAGCCACCAAAAAAGGAGAAAAGGAAATTCGTCCCACTGGTGTTAATTGACGAGGAGTTTTTCCCAGGTATTTCTCCATCACTTTTGAACGTGGAGGAAAGAGTAAAACAAACCCATTTGGAGTTCTCTAACAAATCGCTGCTGTAACCGGCCAAAAACCCAAGAGACTGTTAAGCATGGGCCATGAAATGATGATGGTCGCAGTGCGCAGCAAGCGAAGAAGATTGTCGCCCTGACGCATGTAAAGAATGTACCGTGTCAGGCTGCAGAAAACGGCAGATTCAATTACTCGACTGGCTTAATATACATCAATGACTGTGCCATCACCGAGATGGAAGAATTCAAAACCGGCCTTCAGGAGCAGTATAATGTGCAGGAAGTTACTAGAGCTTGTTTTATTAAATCGAGATATCCCGAAACACATGTTTTTTTGATAACGTTCAAGCAACAAACCGTACCATACAACATCTATACCCCAGGAGAAAGGCAAGACACCAAAGTATATCCATTTCACAACAAACCAATGATGTGTTTCAATTGTCAGATGTATGGTCACACCACCAAAGTCGGCCACTCCTCTCCGAACTGCACGTCTGACGAGACGAAGTGTGCCCACTGCACTGGTCCGCATGCAGCAGGCAGCATCCTGTGGGACAGAGAAGTAGAAGAAAAATGCTTGTTACAAATAGAGGAAGAAGAAAGAGTGACCGAAAGAAGAGCAAACCAGATAAGAGAGGGAGTGGGTGAAACTGTACAAGCCCCACAATTTAGCAAGTACATCACTTACTTTGACTGCAGGATGAATGAAGCTAATAGACGAAAGATGTCTCCATGGTTGCTCGAGAAGTGTATCACCGAACACCTCGGCAGTAAACCTAAAGCCATAAGATCGCGGAGCAGTACAGTGTTTACAGTGGAAGTGAGTGACGCGACTCAGAGCCAGAAAATGAAACAAATGCAGGAACTGAGCCAAATGCCCATTACTGTTGAAGAGAATCTCAATTTTGCCATGCAGAAAGGCCTTATCTATATATGTGAATAGGATTTGGATGACTGAAAAATTTAAGCAAGGGTTACTGGAAATGTGCGGAGCGCAAGATGCAGTTCGAACAACCTGGGTCTGGCCGTGTGAGAGGTTGCTTCATCCTGCTGAAGTGTAATTCCTTCATTTTTAGCGACTCTCCTCACCCAAGGAACAACTTCATCCTTTAACATCTTCAGATAGACATGTTAGTTGATTTTGACACCAGTCTCGAAGAAAATCAATTAGGTTTTGAGACCTGTGGACGTAACCCCTGCCCACACCATTACCGAAGCTGGTTTTTGTATCCTGAATGAAGTTCGACGTTCAACAGGCACTGAATCTTGGAGCTGAAGCTGTACTCCACTCAAGTGTTGAGGTTCTGAAGCAAAAACTGACAAAATCTTGAGCAAAAATTGACGCCAAAACTGTGCGTGCCACGTGTGATCAGGTGATCCCTCGTCTCCGCCAGGTTATCAAGGAGAAAGGAGGATATGTTGAATAATTCTTGAATGTTATTAAAGACAATACATTTCTTTTTTATTTGATACATGAGTTGTTTTGATTGGCCTTCATATAATTGAAAAAATCTAACTTTTATTTGTCCACACTTAACTGGGCCACCCGGTATAAGTATTCGCTCAAACTTATCAGAAAACGAACTAAAGTCAGAAAAAACTCACTCAAGTTGAATAGAAAGGTTATCGAATTTGTTGCACGGACCTTGTGGAGTGAACTTGAGATAATCAATGGTAATTTACGCAAGTAGGCTTCTGGAATGTCTAAGAAATAGTTTCATGAATGCTTTTAAATTCCTTAATTTTGTTTTTATTTCCAAATATTCCCTCACAAGTTAAATTACTTCAAAATTATGTTTGATGCCCTTAACTGGAAACACTAGTCATCTTGGCACCAGAGTAACCGTCAGTACCCGAAGGGTTAAATCTGGCAACACTTCAGTGCTCAGTGTTAACGAATCGGTTCACGCTGCGACACCCCTTTTTGGGATACAACTATTGTATTTATGGGAATTAGCGCTTCCAGGGAGGAAAATGTGTGAGGGCCCGAGCTGAGAGTTAGGTAGGCCTCCTTTTTGTTAACATACAGTATTTTTTGTTATGTTAAGGATCACCTTTTTACGGTTCACTGCTGTCTTGTTTTTCAGCACGCACTACTTTCTTCTTCAACTTATTTCTCGTTTCACAAACTTCTTTCTCAATCGACTGTTGAGAGAGAAGAATTCCATGGATTCCGATTGCACCCTTCCGCGTACCATACTAAATGGTGCCTTCCTTTAAACTGACATCTAATTTAATTTTTGATATACAGCTGAAGGAGAAAGTGGAGGCTGCATCCGGCGCATTGGTGTTGGTGGTGCGGGAGGGGAGTACTCCTTGGAGATAGCGGAACATGTACGTTCCATCACTGCCGAATTTCTTGCCAAGCGTATCAAGGATAAGTTTGGCTCGAAGGCAGCCAGGGTTTTCAGGTGAGTAGCCTTTTTTTAGCGAGATGTTCCAACTACGAACTACTGCCGTTATTCTCCAATGCTCTTAGTGATGACATAGCGAATTTGATTCTAAGTGGGTTCCATGTCATTGCTTTCGATTAATGAAGTCCGCCGGACAGGCAAGTTGCTTGCGCTGAATGTTCTAGGTAAAGTTGCGTGGCATAGCCCCTGCCCTCACGAGCGAGAAATTGTCTAGAGTAGCGAATATTGTCTAGTTAGCTCATCGTGATCTTTGTTCCTACTGGTGAGGTATTCATTCCTGGGAGGCAATTTCTGATGTAACAACGTGAATTGCATTCTAGCTAGATCAGTACAATCACCCCTGAAAATTATTTAGCTCCGTGTCTTCCCCCTCACTCTTCTCTACTCCCCCATTTATTTATTTAACTCTTGCACCTTCTGTGTGCACCAAAGCTGTAAATCATCGTAGTGATTAATATTTAGATTGTCACTTAATCTCAATTAGTAGTTCTTGCCAAGGTATTGCTATATTTTGTAGCCTTTTCTGTTGCATGTAAAGACTGTTTATTTGTCGAAGTTTTTTGGACGCTGAATAATGACACTATAAACTAATTCTTTGTGTATCGAACTTCACTGGGAATGAATGCTATCTTGTCGGTATATTTTTCAACATTTTGACTGTGACGTGACCATAATACTTTGTCCCCATAGCAGTCACTAACTCAATCTACATATTAATACGCTTACTTGTGCGTCACACCATTCAACATCATTGCGGTATCTACGAGTATGATACGAGTTCACTCGCGTCAGGTCGCGTTACATTAGAAGGAGAGATGGAGAGTGATTTTTGCAATTTTTTTACTTCCTTTTTCATTTTATCATTTATTTTTATCTATTAATGTTTTTTTTTTTCATTTTTAATTTTAATTTATTTTTATTGTATATATTCATATTTCTTCATTTTTTTGTTTTGTTTTTACATTTTTTCTATTTATTCAACTTTTAAATTTATGGGTTAGTGTTTTTTTTTTATTTTTTCTATTAGTTCAACTTTAAAATGTTTTTCTACCTTTTTAAATATTTCAATTTTTAGGTTTTTAGGTTTTTTATGTCTTTTATTTTTTCATTGTTTTCATTTTTTTATTTCTTTATTTGTTCAATTTTCGTTTATTTTTTTATTTTTTCAATCAATTTTTATTATAATTTTTTATTTTTATTGTTTATTACTTTGTTATTTAATTTATTTTTTATCTATATATTAATACTTTTACAACTAAATTTTCGTGTAACGCTCTCATCTGAGTTTGCGGTATCATGGATACCAAATTCTTGAGTGTTTCATAAAAAGCTCGCTTTTACATGCATGCATTGATACGTTTGACATATCCGGATAGCTTCTGTTAGGATAGGTTAAGTTAGGTTAGGATAAGATTGCTTAGGTGTTAGGATAGGTTAGGTTTGCGTAGGTTAGGTAATGATGAAATATTTTCACGTGTCCGCGGTTTTTTCATGTTTGACATATTATCAGGATAACTTGTTAGGATAGGAGAGGTTAGGTTAGGCAATGTTGACGAAATTTTTTCACAGGTCCACGGTTTTTTATGTATGTCATATTGTCAGGATAGGATTGGCAGGCATAGGTTAGGACAAGATAGGTTAGAATATGTTAGGTTGAGAGATGTTGGTTAGAATATGTTGTGTTAGAATTTGTATGGTAATGTTAATCGAATTTTTCAGGGGTCCACCTAGCTTTGTGATGACATTATTCGTGGAATTTTCCCAGGTTCTGCTAGTTTTCATGAATACTTAATGAAAACTAATTGAAGGCACTGTCTATTTAATGTGCGTTGTTTTCAAAATTAATTAAAGTAAAACTCTAAAATTAGCTCTAATTGGATTTGAGCATCGAACTAATGTTTAATCTGCCGCAGCAACGTGTTGAGAATGGATGCTTGTTCTTCACCTCAGACTGGTACTGAAGAAGCACATAGTGAACGCGGACATGATCGCGTCAGCATGTCTGCTGGACAAGAAAGAGGCAGACCAGCTGAGCAATACGCTCTTTCTGCACCAGATGCTGCTCGTGCATGATATTAGGAAGGCGTCCTCCCCGACTTCCCAGTCGAGAGAACTCCTCTTCTTCAAGGTCAACTTTTTAGAGGTAGGTGTGATCGTATTTTAAGTACATACGGATTGAACGATGATGGCAGTGATTTGATTACATTTTAATTGAGATTACTTTAGTCTTCACACCTAGGTCAAAGCGAGCGCTTGTTCGAATGCTTGAGAGGTAAGGCGCCATAGATGCCTCCTGATGCCCCATGTCAGGGTTAGAAATTTTTGTGGTAAGGTGAAAAAGGGTTCTAAAATCAATCTTGATTAGGAGTCGTGTTTGGGCAGCAGTTTAATTTGTGTTCTAACAATAGTTAGTGAAATTTCTCCCACAAAAATATAGAAATTATGTTCATCGTTAATGTATTGAAAATGAGATTTTCCGCGCTTGCGATTCATTTTTTGCGTTACCTGAAAAGGGACTTTTTACCTCATTTCAATAACATCATAATGACAAAAGTGAAAGAGCAAGATAAGCTACTTTAATCATTCAAGGTTTATATGCGAATTGAACCTAATTTCAAACGTTTCGGCCACAGGCCATCATTGGTGGTGAGAATTCTGAAAAGTACAAAGTAAAAATATTAAAATAGACTATTTTAGAATGACATCTAAAAACCAGCTATAAAATTACGTTAATTGCGATTATCTATTTACTATGGCTAAAAAAATGGACTAAGTGTGTTGTTTAAACGTAGCCATGTTTAAACAATCCTTTGTTTATTTCCTTTAGCCATAGTAAATAGATAATCGCAATTAACGTAAATTTATTGCTTGGTTTTCGATTTTTCATTCTAGAATAGTCTATTTTTACTCTGTACTTTTCAGAATTCTTACCACCAATGATGGCCTGTGGCAGAAATGTTTGAAATTTGGTTTTATTCCAATATTTACCTTAACACTTTGACTACGACGTGCACCACCGGTGGTACACAGAAGTAATTTTCATAATGCTGCTGACCAACCAGTAGTCTTAAATTCTGTTTTCATGAATAATTATTCAAAACTAAATGACGGCAAGATTCAGTTCATGTTTGATATTTTCAAAATAGCTTACTACAATTGACTTTAAATTTGAGTTTGGTGTTGGACTTAACATTAAGTTGCCACAGCCATAATGTTGAACGATTAAATGATTAAAGTAGCTTATCTTGCTCTTTCATTTTTATTACGGTTGCTACGGCTCCCTAATGACTTTTATCATCCCAATAATGCCATGATCTTCAAAATCATATCTTCCACTATAACAAGGTAAGGTAGCAATATTAGCCTTGAAACTTATCGACAAATGAAGATGACTGCGAGTGTGAAAAAATGAGCAATATAGGATACTAATTTCCATTTTTTCAAAATTTTTGAGATCAGCAAAGACAAATTCAATTTTTTGACCCAAGCTTTCGGCTAGATTAGCTCTAGCCGTCATCAGGGGAACGATGTATTTTTAAACAAAACCTCTTATGGTAGCTGCGCGTATCTAGTATACAAAAAAATTTTTTAGATGCAAGCCGAAAATTATTGATCAAGGGCGACTAATGAGCAGAGGAAAAAACTGCGGGGGGACATCAAGGTGACGATTAATTTTGTTTGGTTCCTAAACACTGTACATTGCTTAGACGATTTTTCGGGCGTATTAATTTTTAACATTTTATAAGATAGATACATTTTCAAAATCAAAAGAATGGTTATCTTCTTCGGAATGCTAATACACAAGGGATAACCTATTCTTCCTCTGCACATTCTTAGCATGCTCATCAATTCGTTGTTAAAGATTTCTTCCCGTTTCCCCAATGTAACATGCTTAACAATCTTTACATTATAATTAATATATAAGATTACTTTTTTCACAATTCTATCGTTTATCTTTAAGTGGGATTAGGCTGTTTTTTATTGTATTCGAAGATTTGAAAGCCAATTTAACATTGAATGGTTTAAAGATTCGCTGGACTCTTTCAGAAAATGTATCTTTGAAAATGTATCTATCTTATAAAATGTTAAAAATTAATACGCCCGAAAAATTGTCGAAGCAATGTACAGTGTTTATTAACCAAACAAAATTAATCGTCACCTTGATGTCCCCCCGCAGTTTCTTCCTCTGCTCATTAGTCGCCCTTGATCAATAATTTTCGGCTTGCATCTAAAAAAAAATTTTTTGTATATATACTAGATACGCGCGGATACCATAAGAGGTTTTGTTTAAAAATACATCGTTCCCCTGATGACGGCTAGAGCTAATCTAGCCGAAAGCTTGCGTCAAAAAATTGAATTTGTCTTTGCTGATCTCAAAAATTAAAAAAAATGGAAACTTCACTACCAAGACGTCCTTTATTTTAACAATAGGAGACTAATATTAGCCCTATACGATACTATGAAGAGAGAAAAATACTACTTCATAACCATGTTAAGGCGCTTTGTGAACACGTTCATCGGCTGGACTTCTGTTTTGAAACCAATCGAGGACTCATAAACAGAAAACATACGTGAACTTGGTTTTTGCTTTGAAAATATTTAATTTCTTGAATTTCATATTATTTGCGTAGCCGTGAAAATAAACTTGCCTCTAGAGAAGGATGCGAGGCGGGATGGGGGCTCCACGTGAACTCCTCCCAGACAGAAATGAAATTGATGAGTGATTTGAGAGGGTGGAAAAAGTGTTAGCTTTAATTTGAGCTAAGTTCATCTTTTTAGATGCGAAAGATAAGAAATTAGACCGATATTAAAACATATTTTTAGAACGAAGGACCGTAAAGGAGGGTTGGTGGGAGCTCCGCTTCCAGCCCTCTCATACAGGAATTAAATTTGTGATTATTCAAAAAGTTAGCGCAAACAAAGTGTTAGCTTCAATTTGAGACTAAATTTAGCTTTTCAGATGCAATAGATGAGAAGTTAGTGGTTCATCAAAATTACCCTTTTTTTTACCCCGTTTTTAGGGAAAACATTGAAGAAAGTTAGTGTTCGCGCGAGTGGTCGAAATTTCGCACGCCGGTGTCGATTTCCCTATTCTGCTACTTATAACTTAACCAAACCAACCGTTCACACAGTTACAACAGCGGAAACGCGGTGAACGTGTTGAACATTATTTCGTATTGCGTTGTTTCTCCTTCGCCTCTATATGTCTTGAGTGCTGCTAAAATTATTGCTTACGACCCTGGTAGGACAGGGTGGACTTGTCATTATTGCAGAGGATCTGTCAGAAATCCGATGCGTTTGCAAGAAAGTGTGCAACTTGTACGATCCGAACGTGCGAATGTCGCAAGTTTCAAAGCAGCTGTCAGAGGTCCACGTCTTAGTAAAACTTAGTTTTCCATGGAGGACATCCGAGTTCCACTTACCTTAGAATGTTTCAAATACATAAATTCACTATCATTAGGTTATCAGTGCAGTAATTTGTGCTACACCTGTCAGTTTGAAAATTATTTTAGTGTAGGCTGTCAGTCGTTTCATTCCCTGTTTTCATTGTTTACGCGCTTGAAATTTGTTTCTTTTCCACCACTTTGGTAATTTGTACGCGGCTGTATTTAAGAGTTGATGATGGCTGCCTAGAATTACAAATGACAATCTACTTTGATATTGTCATGGAAGGTGGTGCGTGTGACGGCATCGCAGTGCTTCGCTGAAATCTACAACCTGCTCCGCAAGCGCGAGCTGCTCACTGAGGCCAATAGAGCCCTCATGGAGAAGAAGACGCGCGTTGACGCTATTGTCAGCAATATTGTCAAGTCAGGAGCGACTCAGGAACAGATACAAGACGTAAGTCTACAGTGTGAAGGACGTGTTTATTTCTCTCTTACACCCTGAACAGAAGAGCTATCGTGTGAAAAATGTCTGAATTGCCATGCCTGTTAATTTTTAAGACTGTTTTCAAGGTTTTATACCGCTAGACCACGTCCTAAATTTAAATTCTTATAACATAAAATCAACTACTTGGTATCACTTACATTAAAGGATATATTTTTAGTTATCGAAGACCGTCTTGATCACAGTATTGATTTCGAACAGTAGATTTCCCTCGTAAATCTCGAGGATGAAAACAACACTGCTAAGTCTCGTGTGTAGTCTTTCACTGGATTTCACCTACTAAATTTTTGTATTTCATCTTAGTTATGTAGATAACTTGAATTGTTTTCTTCGGTATTTAAAGAAACGGTACTTCTGGGTTATCTGTCGCCACTTTTTATTTATGGTTTCCTTTTAATGTTAAAGTTAGTTTAAGTTAGGTTAGCTTAATTAAATTACTATTAATTTTTATTATTTTCTATATTTGTTTTCTTTCAGGCTAAAATGAATATCCGGGACCTTCCAAGAACTGAAGAAGAAGGTCCCAGAGATTCATTACATATATATATATGGAAAGTAGATAAATTGCATTAGAAATAATATAAATCAACACGGATACCTTCTCACATGGAAAATTCATTCATGCTGTCCAGAACATCAATTCAATATTCATAAAAGAATTAAGTTTTCACTTTTTCCCTAAAACACTTGTTCCCCTAAACAAGAGGTGACAGATAACCCACTAGTACCAAAGAAACAAATTTTTCGTAAAAAAGTGCTATGATAGAAATGGATAGTTTTCTCCACCATTGCATGCAGAGAGTATGACTGTGTCAAAATAATTACTCACTGAAATAATATGAATAATAAACCACATTGTTGCTTTGATATTGCCGATCTGTATTTAGTATTGCTCAATTTAGATGAGCATGAACTTACTTATCTTATTACTACGTTATTTAGCCTTAACGGATTGTCTGTCTTTGAGTGTTGAACTGTGAACGAAAAATTTTATCTTGAGCCGTATTACTGGGGAGCGGAGAGGCGAGGCTGCAGCGGCAGCGAACGTTGGGAGGCAGTCAGGAGAGAGAGAGAGACGGTAGAGTGAAGTCTGTGCTGCGCAATTGAGAGCTTTGTGCGTTGACTGTTGTACCGATAGTCACTCTACATGCTTTACTTGTTTGTGGGGGCCAGTGTGGTAGCGGTAATCTTATTGTTTTGCCTGCGGGTTGTCTCCGTTCTAAGCTGTCCTGATCTAATGCCCTCAAGTTAACTAAGTCGATCAGGCGTCATAGCTTAGTTCAGTGTCAAGAGAGAAATTATTAAATTTCTGTTTTACCTTGCACTTTTTAGACAGTTCTTAACTCTGAAATGAATTTCCAAATAAACGTGAATTTTTAACTTGTTAAAAAGAACTTTTTAATAAAGTGTAATTCCTTCGCATATACTTAACCATGTTTTAATAAACGATTGAAAATCACTAAGTGTTTTAAAGATGCCACAACTATACTGCCTTGAAAAGCAGATTATGGAGCATGGAAAAGAAAAGATGAAAAACTTCGGAATAATTCATTGAGCTGAGTCACAGGTCTGACGGCATTTGTATGTGGCTAGTAGTCCTGAATTAATTAGAATAGATATCACCGGCAACAGAACTAATCGTTCAAAGTTTTAGATTTCGCTCTCTGGCTCATGCACTAATACCCTACGAAGTTAAATATGATTTCTAAAACTAACACTTGAAAACTTACATGCATTTATAAACCCATGTATTTCATGTTGCACAATTTTTCTGATTGTATTTTTTTTTGCTGGATTATCCCCTAATGTAACGTGTTAACACTGTACAGACTGATTTGTCCTCGAAATTAGATGAAACTTTATTATCCTCGCTCCAACCGTTTCTTACACTGTTACAGATCGAAGAAATGGTGACTCAGGGCGAGAGAGATGCAGTGAGCAAGTGGCTAAAACAGCAAGACCAGCTGCTCTCTGTAGTCGCCGGCATCACTGAGGACATTTTCTTACTGGAGCTATACATGCGCTACTATCCAGACATGGAGGATCTCAGCGTTGGACGTCGTGCTTCTTAGATTTATTTATTAAAGAGAAAATGTTCTGTGCATTTTATTACTAATCCTTTTAGTAGTACTTATAGGGCGATTCTTTGGAAATCTTATTCTCAAAATAAAATAAAAAAAACGTTATAGAGAACATTTATTATAGCAAACGTTTCGGAATAAAAATTATTCCATCATCAGTGCTGGAAGAAATAAAAAGTAATTACCAGTCATGAATAAGACGAATAAAGTCTGGATAGAAATATCAAGCAAAAACGCAAAAATAAATAAAAAAAAATCCTTATCGATTAAAGTACCACACATAAGCGGATAGGCAATAAACACAGTACACACAGGCGTACACAACCATACACAATACACTCGTACATCTACACATATATATATATATACGCTCACACAAAAACACTGAACACATCTCAGCATGCCGCAAGACCCACGACAAATAATTTTGTCGCGCTGAAATAGTTATTTAGTGACGGTTTATTCGTGAATACATAGAGATTCTAGAATACGGAGGTCTTGTTCATTGAAGGCTTTGCATAGGATAGAAAAATTTGACATTTTGAAAGGGTGATTGGAACTATTGCAACGGTTTCCAATGGCGGACTGAGGAGGACAAGCAAATGGGCGGCCAGTAATATGAGAAAATCCTGAATGTTGGCCGTGACGGATAAATTATTGGAGGGTAATGCTTTCAACGTACGATTGCTGGCAGCAATCACACATATACACAACTTTCCAGGCACTCATCCTGTCGCTCTTTCCTGTTAAAAAAAGACGATTTCTTAAAAGTATTTTTATAATAAACATGAACGTCAACCGCTGCAAAGAAAATTCGCACTAGGACTAGAAACTCTCTTAGAAATTCACTATTCAGGTAACCTAGGAATGGAAGGCCAATAAATATTTTCTGTTTCGGTACGGTCAGGATTACAGGAGGGGGGGGAATTTATTATCGAGGAATTTTCTAACTATTTGATTAACAAGATATTTTGGATAATTATTACGCGCAAACATTTTTTGCAGATATTCTAATTCATTGTGTAATATTTGGTACGTGCTCGAGACACAATAGGCCCAATGCAATAAAGTTTTTATACACGATTTAATATAACCTTTTCTTAGACCAGAAAGGCCTCGTTCCATCTTTGAATATGGAGTACGGCAACGACTATAAGAATGAGATGTGGGGTAAAGAAACACAATAGTTAAACTAGCAACTAATATACTGTAGGTCTGTCTCGCATGACGGCGAGAAGAAGCTCAAGAAGGAGCTCAGTGAGCCTTTACAGGAAGTTCAGACATGAATACAGAAAACGGGACGGAAGTAATTTAATGGGTGACTGCGACAACTCATTTGCAAGTATAAATATATATATATACTGAACTTGGATCTCAACACACTCCCTTCAACTGAAGTATACCATCCCACTACGCATAAGTTCACATAGTAACCAATTAGAGCAAACATTTCGACATTCAGATCTTTCATTGAACCTTGAACAGCAGAAAAAAACAAAAATATAAATCATCAGTGGAAATCAATAGATTACACTGAGCACGAGATATACAAAAAAAATATATAACGCCTCAATAATGCGTAGTCCGCAATAGCGTTAGGAGTATTGTACTCAGGGCTAAGCTAGAAAACATGTCAGAGACAGTAACTTAGAAATGTACACACACTTTGAACTTGAGCAATGATCGTCTAGTGACAGGCTTTGTGAACATGTCAGCCTTGTTCTCTTCTGAAGGAACAAAGCTCAAAACTGCTTTATTGTCTTGAATAATTGCTCGAATGAAATGAAATATGTCTGTATGTTTCGAGCGTTGATGATGAACATGGTTTTTGGCTAGGTCAAAGCACCTTTATTATCAACAAAAATCTCAACAGGTTCATCATATCCATCCATATCACATAGTAGCTGTTTGAGGAAAATTCCCTCCTGCACAGCATAAATCAGGGCAACATATTCTGCTTCACAGCTTGACAGAGCAACAATATTTTGTTTCTTTGACTTCCAAGACATCAGTGAACTGCTGCTAGATGATTTAAACACATATCCTGATATGCTCTTACGGTCAAAGGAGCCACTCCAATCAGAGTCAGAGAAACCAGTTTTGTGCACGGGGTTTTCGGATTTTACAAATTTCAAACCATATGCAATGTAACTTTAAGATACTTCAACACAAATTTGCACAAATTCAAATGAGCATTTGTTGGACAAGTTAAATGTTGTGACAGTAATGTAACAACATAGCAAATATCAGGCCTAGTACAAGTCATCAAGTAGATCAAACTACCAACAATTTCACGGAACAGTTTAGGGTCGCAAAAATTCTTAGAATCAGATCTTGCATCGAGCTTGTTGGCACTGGGATCACATAGAATAGACTTAGGCTTACAATCAGACATCCTAAATTTTGACAAAATTTTCTCACCATACTTTGACTGCCTCATCTCAATTGAGTCCTGCTTCACAACAAATTCAATGCCCAAATAAACATGAAATTTGGCCAAGATCTTTCATTTTGAACTTATTTGACAATAAACACTTGACTTCCCTCAAAGCAACAGTGTTGGAAGAGGCCAAAATTAAATTATCAACCCAAACAATAATAATCACTTTTACAGAATCGCTTTCTCTTACATAAACACAAGTATCACTAAGCGATTGAACAAAATTTTGTACAACAAGAAAATGATGCAAGAGATTGTTCCAGTTACGGCCACTTTGCTTTAAGCCATACAAAGATTTTTTGAGTTTGCAGACTAACTTCTCTCCATTTTTGTCCAGTTCAACAAATCCCTCAGGCTGTTCAACAAAAACATCACAGTCTATTTTTGCATGAAGATAAGCTGTGTACACATCCATCTGGTGCACAATGTATGACTTTTGCACAGCAACATCCATCAGCATTCTAACAGAAGTTAGACGTGCTGTTGGAGAAAAAGCTTCTGTGAAGTCAACATCAGCTACTTGGGAATATCCCTTGGCTACATAACGAGCTTTGAAAGTTTCCTGATCATTGGGACCTGACTCAACACTATAGACCCATCGTCCCCCAATAACAGATCTATCTTTTGGCTTTTCAACAAGTTCAAACGTTTCAGTATCGGCTAGTGCTGCCATTTCATTACTCATCGCCTTTTGCCACTCAACAGAATCTGGGGACGAAATTGCCTCAGAGTAAGACTTAGGAATACTG
>JACJUY010009261.1:0-33991 GCA_014220935.1 Platorchestia sp. MABIK | reverse complement strand
ACCATCGCTGCGTACTCCGAGTTAAGTTCTTTGGGATTGTCCATTATTTTATCATCCTCGATATTTGCTTGTTTCATCAATCTCTTGTCATATGTGTGTTCACCCTTCATTAAAACAGTAAATGAATGGCCGTACTAAGATTTGTGTTTAATATATCCTGCAGAAATAAACCGTAAATTTGAAGGTCAACCTTGAAACGACTGATGAAGTAGAAATAACTGTATAATTGAGTTGAAAAGAAAAGAAGGCTACGACGCTTGTTTGCACTGAGCGCAACACAAGGCAACAGCTATTCATAAAGAGCTATAGTAGTAATGAGTGGAGAATACTTGCAGGGAAAATTCTTCATGAATTAATTATTTTGCTCATTTAGAGTAAAACTTACCGTATGAAACGCTGCTAATTTGAGAACTTCAGTATGAGACTACAGCTGATAGTGTGGAATAAAATGAGCCTATACATTGAGGAAAAGAGCAGTAATTTTAGACAAAGACATTGTTTTGCGAAAGACGCTTGAGCACAAGGCAGAAATTTCATCATCCAAAGCAGTTCCTGTAGCGTAGCTCTTTGCAGAGGGAAACTTGGAGATTAAGTAAAGAAGTATCAGCCTACTTCAATCATTCCTCGTTTAACACAAAACTTGGCGAGTTCATTGTAGAAGAGTACAAACAAGTCTACACAGCTACAAGTTTTGAGAATGGAAGTTCGGGTTTTCGAGTAAATTTAGTGCTTGCGGCCGTGAGCGGCTCCAAGTCCAAACTTTTAACACATTGCCGAGGTCTAGGAAACCTGGAAAATACACGAGTCCTGGATCCTATTCTTTAATTTATGATCTGCAATATCCTCTCGAGCTGGTGGGACGTCGGCACAGCACCATATGGACGCTACTGCCAAAGATAAAAATGGAGACCGACAGCTGGTCATCGTTGACATTTGATTTACATTAAAAATGAGCATGCGATTCAAATTACTAAAAAATGGGACGGAATCATTTCCGTAGTTTGGAAAAAGTCATGTTCAACAAACACAATCAGAATTTAAAGATAGATCAATTTATTTTTCGACTTGGCGAGGAAAAGAATACTTTATTGTTAGTTCTTTCGAAACGTGGAAGAACGTCTAAAAAATAATGATTTTTCACATTAGATATCCCTTAATTAAAACATGCGCTAAAACAGCTCATGTCGTTTTAGACGGGCTGTACTTGTTTTCAGGTTTTCAGTTCTTCAACAGCGCTGGATTATAGCTGAAAAGCGCCGTTTAGGGCAGTCGCAGTGTGAGCGTCTCCTAGTTCCAGAGCTGGGCTCACCCAACAGTGAGGTATACGAATGCTTTCTGTCTCTCAAATACCCATGAAATATTGATCAATGATTGGAATACCGGCTTGCATTACTGTGATGAATTTTTGGTGTGGATACCCAGTGTGATGAGTTCTTGAGAGTTGCTTGTGATTAAACGTCAATCGAAGGCCCGTTGTGAAGTGAACAAATAATTTGACTCACATTGACATCACTGTCACAATTTCACATCACTGTACCGTACACACTTGCTCGTTCAAGTGACAGTGAAATTCATTTGTTGAAGGGGCTTCATGAAACTCACTATTGAGAATGAATTGGAGGGCAAATATGCAGAGTGTCCTAACCCACAAAACACAGAATTTTAGGACACTCGAGATAGAGGCGTGGTGTTCATTGCAGGGTTGCCGCACTGGCTTTTCCTAGCCAAGTTACTAATTAGGAACTGAACTAGAAACTAGGCCACTCTGCCTGAAAGACATCTACGCCGCTATGAGGTCAAATTATCACTTAATCCACTCTCCAGTTTTGACCTCTAATTTGTGGGTTAGGCCACTCGGGATATTTGCCCTCCAATTATTACAAAGGTCAATTTAACTAAGAAGTAAGAACAGATCACGCAAGTTTCGTAGTTTTGATCTGCTTCCCCCCTCAATTTTCTTTTGATAACAAGCTAATGGCAAAAACAGTTATTGAGCCACTGCGACTTCAGAAACTATCGCTTTGAAAATTAGTGAGCAAGAAATTTCATTCACGTAGGAAAGTTTTCACTGTGAATTCTGTTAATTCCCATCATTTTATCATTCTGAACACAGGACTACGTAGATTTGAGAATCCGATAAGCAGAAACAATAGTTCCGCTATTGTGACGTTAACTTGGGTGATAATGTTTAAATCTCTGGGATGCATAAGTAGTGCTTGTTCATCTACCAACGACAGGAAATAGATTTCACACTAAATTTTATGTTTCGTCTACCTCTTGAGAGCGAATGATGCTGGGAAAATATTGCCGGAGTAGTGTAGGCTCAATTTTCTGCGAACAGCATTCTGGTAGAGCTTTATCAAACCATAGCAAGAAGCGTGACTTTGTTAACTTCCTCCTATGAATTTCTTGGAAATTAACTGTTCGGTTTTGAATAAAATGTTACCCACAACTTCCAATTAATCGTTTACAATTTTAGACCTCCACTAGAAGACGAGTGAAATTTTGTGGTACGATGCTGGTGTCCATGATATCTAAGACTCGTGCATATCAAGACTGATATGTATGCACGATATCATTACTCTTCATGATAACAGTACTGTACACCAGCAGCCACTGGTATCCGCGTTGTATAGCGGCCGTGCCAGCATTCAGCGAGCCAGCCAACGTAATCCTGCTCCTCTACAGTCCCTTCTTTGCGCCTCAGCTTAGTGGAGGTAACCGTCCCGACTGTGAACGTAGAATCACAGCAGCACTGTCGACTGTCGTTACAGCCTTGCAGTGTAGAACTCTGTCCTATGTTAATTACGTATAGTCTACAGTCATAATATTAAAGCCAGCTGTTATCGCTGGCTACAGCTGGAAGAACCCAATCTCACAGTCTACAGCCACAATGTACAGTCTACAGCTACACTGTCGTACAGTCTACAACCACAATGTCGTACAGTCTACCCTACAGCCACAATGTCGTACACTCTACAGCCACAATGTCGTACAGTCTACTGCCACACTGTCGTACAGTCAACAGCCACACTTTCGTACAGTCTACAGCCACACTGTCGTAGTCTACAGCCGCAATGTCGCACAGTCTACTGCCACAATATCGTACAGTCTACAGCCACACTGTCGTACAATCTACTGCCACAACGTCGTACAGTCAACTACTACAGTGTCGTACAGTCTACAGCCACAATGTCATACAGTCTACTGCCACGATGTTATACAGTCTACTGCCACAATGTCGTACAGTCTACTGCCACAATGTCGTACATTCTACTGCCACAGTTTCGTACAGTCTACACCCACGGCAGCACAGTCAGCTGCTATCGTTGTCTACTATTCCAAGTCAGTCACCATAATTACGTAGTCAACGGCCACTACAACACAATTAACTGTTACCACAGTCTACAATAATTATTGCTAATATCCAGTCCACTTCAGTCTACAGACACAGCTGTACAGTTACCTATTGCTGCAGTTTAGTATAACGAGAATCCTATTAACCATTAATTGCGTACGGCTTACAGTCACAACTGCTCAGTCAAGCAGATATCACTACGGTCAACTATTTAATACACTAATTCCAGTATATCGTAATAGGGACAAGGTCAGTCGGAATTTAGTGTTTTTGACGACGTATTTAACATAAAGTTTTGGCTGCGCAAAAGGCCTCGTTACGGTAAAAAATGATTTGATTGCTATTTCAGCGGCACTACACATACACTAGCACATCATTGGTCTTTAACATAAAAATGGAAGGGGGTCTTTATTTTAACATCCCGCTCCATCCTGTTGGACAACATCGAGGCTTTACGAACTCCAGAATCCAAAAGTGTCCGTTAAAGTGTTTGCTTAAAAAGTCTTTCGAGGAAGATATTTACGTTAGAGAGTTTATTTGTGCATCACGAAAGGACGCGTCCTTTTACTTTAAAGCTTATCGAGTTTTAATTTTAGTTCTCTCAAGTCATAGTTTTTGGAATTGAATCTTTAAAACTAATGTTCGTATGCATGATTCCATATTTTTTTCGTAGGTTCAGCAAAACGGTCCTTTATACCTAGTCATTGGTTTTCATAAGGGAGTAAATTAAGACAAGAAATGGCTGAACCTGAAGCTAATAGATACTTTTGTAGAAGCCTGAGAAGTGAAACCTGGTGGAAAACATAGCTTGAAGGTCAAATGCTCGAAATAAGCAATTCCTTTAACGCTTGGAAGCTCGTTTGAGTTACAAGGCTGGTTTAGAGCACTGATGTAAGCTATGTTATAACTTGCACTTGAGTGAATTGTGATATACACGAGATACTGGGTAATCGAATGGATATATGCACTAAATTTTTAATGATGTGTCCTGAAAGAATCTTTAATAACTCTCATAATATTGGATGGATTTTAAAACAACATAGCATAAATAAACTCCTTAGAAATACAAGTTGTGTTTTGATTACTTCTTGAAAACAATATTCCCTAAGAATATTGAATCTTATGGGTATTCTGCATGTTTTCCGAAAAAGTTGGTCTTAGAATTTCGAAAAGTTGATTAGCCAGCTACGTATCCTGGCCTATCACACTTGGATTTATTCCCTTGCGGACTAAGAGAAAGAGTTTAAGGGGAAAGCCTCCAAGTCCGCAATAACTCAAGGCATCCATCGAGTTAGATCCCACCAGCGCCGTAATGAACAGCCTGCGTAATCGTGCCGAATTTTGTTTGCGCTCAGGAGGGCAGCGCCTGAAGAATGTTGGGTTTATGAAGCAATCAAAATTAAACTAGTATTTCTCAGGATTGTATTATGTAATGCTTCTAATTTGAAATTCATCAGATAGTGAGGGAGTTACTGAAGATTCTTTTGCGACACAATTTATAAAATCCCTCTCTATTTATGCGTAATAAGTGGAAAGCAAGTGGTAGTTGATTTCAATCACCGTTGCTTAAATTGTTTTTGGAAAACATTCCGGCAATGGGCGTGAGAGTGTAGTTGAAGTTAAGTCTACATTTGCCAAGAGAAAGGATCGACCGAGCCATTTTTAAACCTTTCATCGATGAGTTTGAAACACAAAAAAAAATTGTATGCGCGTTATTTTGGTTCGCAAAAAGCATCAAGCATAAATAAAATGTTCGATGCGACCCATAAAATTCATAGATATAATTATAAATCACCTTTGCTAAGAAAAGTCCACAGAGTGGGAAAGAGCGACAGTTTAAGTACAACGATTTTTCAGAATCCTACATCCACAATCATGTACATAATATTTCTGAGCGTCAATTCAAAACACGGGAAAGATTCCTTAGTAGAGAATATTTCAAACGTATGAAACCTTTTCAAGTGACGAAAACCAACTCTTTATCACCGATCAAGATATAAAACTTAACTGACTCAATGCTTCTTCTACAATGATAAAATCCAAAAGGGTAGGATTCGTTAACGCGAAATCTGGCCCTATCAGATAACTTCATGACACAGAAATGAATTTCCCTGCCTGGAGTTCATGAGTCCAACGTGCCAATAAATAAATAACTCTATAGAGTACCCTGCCACGGAAAAAGCCCTCGAAACTTTCAAAGGGAAGTCAGGACAAGTTCTACAAGAGCGGCGGCAACCGCTGGTACAGGATTCATGAGCTCGTTTCTTAGCGTTATCAATGACTGGAACAAGCCTGAGTCGTTCTTCAAGGCCTCAGAATGACCTTTAACGACAAGAAATCGGGAGCATGGCGAGAGCTTTTGCGTAAATCTCGTTAATGGCACAATAATTTTAGGTAAATTATAGGCCACCGCAGTTTCCCTCAGACGGTGTTGTTCGGAACACTGCCGGAGACCATCGAACTTGGGACCTCATTTTCACCAATTTACGCTAAATCGAACCCCGCTGATCAGGAATTTGGGGACAAAACAAAAGCCACGTTGTCCAACGGAAGCGATTCACGAGAATGGAGGCGATGTTTGATGACGGTAGCTTAATTTTAGAGTAATTCTTTATTGAGGGGTTTCTGTGATAGTTTCGATTTCAATGTATTTTTTCCGCGACCTCAATTTGACGTCATTTCTAGATCTGAACGTTCAAAAAAACGGAGCAGGGAATGTCGTCAGCGTAAAAATTACATCTTTTCAGAACTATAATTTAGGACAAATTTTTTTGCATCGAAACCATTGTTTGTGCCCCTGTTTCTTGAGTGTATTTTCGAGTGGATGTGAGCGTACTACTGTAATTGCGTTACAGTTTTAGGGTATTTCTAGACTTACTTCACTTGTATACATTCAGCTGATCCACAGAGGATCAAAAACAAACAAAAAGATACAGTCATCGGTCTCAATGATATTAATAATAGTGTAAATGAATCTGCTGATTTATTCTTAATGAAATATTCCACGTCAATTACTGAATGTCCTGTTAAATAACTGGTGCCTCTTGGGGTTTTTTATATACCCATTGATTCACAGCGTACAACTACGCAACACAATTGCAATTTTTTACTCACTGTTGTACATTATTCACAAATTAGTAAAATATATTTGCACTCTATACAAATAAGCAATATTATTCTAAGTTAAATTCTTCAGAACTAGAATAATTTACCAGCCTTACGACTTGTGAACATGAAACTACATGAACAAGAATGACATCATGGGAGGTCAGAACCACATTGATTAAACAGTAGATGTAATGACTACGATGGTCGAAGCTATTCAATTTCGTTGAAATAACACTTAACCCTTTAACGTCAGCGTTTTTCACTCCTACTACCGTTATTACAACCGCCGCAATTAAACTTCCATTGACATCAGGCAGTCACCGATATCAGGATGAGGAAGGAACTGCCACTTGGCAGAGAACTTCAAAGGACACATTAGGGAGCAAATTTATCACGAAACATAATAAATTGACGCTATTTTCGGAAGAGGACCGAAATGTACTGCGAGGCGTTGGTTGACAAAGAGCATGACGGAAAAATGACGTAAAGGGACGAATGGAATAGCACAATGGGGAAACACAGCTGATGTTCAGCAGCAGAAAAAAAAATCGAGCTCCAAATAATTCCCGGAGCAAATGTGCACTCCACACCGATAAATATATCTAGGAACTTAACATCTCAGATACCATGTATGCCAAGTACAGCTAAAGCAATGGTTCTTAACCTGGGTCGATCAAACCCCAGGGGTCCGGTGAGTCGAACCCCTGGGTTCGGCACGGTAGAGTTTGTGCACTAATTCAGTGCACCGGGTGTCCCACAAATATGTCTTTTTAATTGATTATATCTCCGCTTTAAATTTACATAATTGAATTGTCTTTTTTTCACAATGTCGTAAATTCTGTTTCCTTTTCGAATAATTTAAGGTTTTGAAAATCGTGCAATAACCTCTTTACAATTATCGATTTACTGAAAGGGATAGAAAAACTAATTCTTCAAAGGAAAAGTTTTAAAAACAACACTGTTCTTCTTCATTTCTCAATACCTACTGTTAAAAAACACTTTCTCAATGATGTATCCTACAAACAACAAGTGTGTATCACCTCCATCATTAATAACTCTTCGACAACGAATTGAAGAAGTGTTTCAAGAATTGAAAGAAAACGGTGAAATAATCCGTAAAACTTTTCGTTCAATCTTGGCTAGAAGTAATACCTGCTTTGAGAGGAATGGAGGGCATGTCGAAGGATACTAAATTATTTTATTTATTTAAACGTTATTTAAGGTAATGACTTGTTACTCTTTTAAGTTTTTGTTTGTTCGGTTTTTGGAAAGTACAAAATAAGGAAGGAAGAATGTCAATATTGTTTGAAAAATTTTTCCTTTGAAGAATCTGTTTTTCTACCCTTTTCAGTAAATCGATCATTGTAAAGTGGTTATTAAACGATTTTCAAAAACTCAAATTATTCGAAAAGGAAACAAAATTCACTACATTGTGAAAAAGAGACAATTAAAATGTGTTAATTTAAAGTGGAAATATATTGAATTAAAAAGTCTGGGACATTTTTGTGGGACACCCGGAATAGTCATGTTCATATGTTTTGAATGTGATGAAAAAACTCATTTTTTTTCCAACTACGAAGAGGTCGATAATTGCAAGTATGGAACATGTGGGGTTCGGTACCTCCAACAAGGTTAAGAACCACTGATCTGAAGTGACGCACCAGGCGATCACGGGCGAGAACAACCCATTTTCCAACCCCAGGTGAGTTTTACCTCAAATTCGAGCGGAGGTTTATGCAAAGATGTAAAATTATACTAGATGCGCCTCTTGTTTCTCAATATTATGTTTTGAGAAACGCATTACCTAAGATGACATATTTTTCAGCTTCAGCTTATTTACATGTATAACTTGTTGCGATATACAAAAATTACGGCGCAGCTGTCAACTCCTGCAAAGAAATACGTGTAACTCTTACAGCTTGAAGACAGTGACTTGGAATGGAACAAATAAAAATGAATCATACATTCTTAAACGTAATCCCATTAGAGTTATCTACATACATAGCGTCAGCAATGCCCAGAAGCAAGAATGGAAAATTTTGTATTCCAAGAACAGCATGGTAACGATTCAGTGTCGCTGTACTGTAGATTATGTTATAATGACGTTCGAGACATATCCTGGAATTCATGCTCACTAAGACAAAGTTCCGGTGTTTACAGGTGCGCTAAAAAGCGTGCGATGCGCTGCAGCAATGCAGAGCTGCGGAACATGTGCGCAAAGGTAATGGCGTGATGAGGCAGGTCGTTGCTCTGGCGTTAGTGCTGCCAGAAACGAGCGTTAATGTTCCGTGTAATTGCGGAACTACAAAACAAGACTCCTAATTCGACGCGAGAAGCACGCTGCAATTCTTCTCAGCAAATATGACAAAAGAAAGCTTTCAGCGGACCAGAAACATTTCCAGTGAAAGAAGTTGACGGAAGCGCGCAGTGAGAGAGCGTTGCTCTTCTCGGCAGCGCTTCCCGTTCTCCTCAATAATGCCGCCCAGGAGCTCCCGGGCTTCATCACCTCACAGAGCGCGTCTCAAAACACTTTATCGCCCATTTCTTGCGATGAGATCCAGGCTCAAACGCGCCTGAAATTCTATCGTTAATTTTTCCGCATCCTTGCATGCTCGAGAGGCGTTCCCAAAACACAAGCTAGTTTTAAACAACGGACGCCGGAATGGCGTTCCTTCGTCTTCAAGAACGCGCATCCCCAGAAAAACGGGCACCGTTTCACTGATACGAGTGTTCCAGCCAAATTAATGATCGAACAGTTATGCCGCAAGTAATGTAAGGCCCTTTTGCTTTCATCTACTTACGCTTGATGAGCGAGAGGATTTGCTGCTGAGAAGAGTTCACTATGAGGGTAGTAGAATGCTAATGTTGCTGTAGATCCAACATTACAAAAATCGAAGTGGTCGATAATGGTCTGTTGAAGGCCCTGAGTAGATCAATCCGGAAAGTGTGCTATTTTTACCACGTCAGCTCTGCTTAGTCTAACGTCATTATCAATCGAAAGTGTAGGTGTTTCAATTTTCTTGATTGCCGGGAAAATGCAAGTGACTCCTCCAGCTTTGTGAGGTGAGAGAGGTTACTGACGATTGAAAGTATTTACTATGCTATAAAAATATTGGCTAAACTATACGATGAATGTCAGAAGCAGCGTTGGTTAACTATGTGCCTTGCAGCATTGTAGCTCATATAGCAAAAACAATTTAAAATCAAAATAGCCCATCATAATGTCTTAGATGATAGGAAAAGATTAACAGCCCTATCTCAGATGATTGGAAAAGATTTTCAAAATACAATCTTTACGGAAGATCTTGCATTCGCTGTGTATTACGAATTACGTGTAACTCTTACAGCTTGAAGACAGTGACGTGGAATGGAACAGATACAAATGAAGTATACATTCTTAAACACAACACCTTCAGAGTTATCTACACAGCGTCAGCATTACCGAGGAAGAACGGAAAGTTTTGTATCCTAAAAACAGTTTGGTAACGATTTAGTGTCTCTGTACTGTAGAAACAAAATAGAAGCAATGGATCGACTTTAGAAGCTGGACCTCACTAACGCATTGCGTGAGATAACACCTCGATCCACTAGAGATCTTAGAGCTGGTGGGGTCCAAGGTCTGGCGAAAGCTGAGCAAATCCTCAGATCAGCTCCATACTCCACCCAGCTGTGGGCGAAGAACAAACGTCACAACTGGTGCAGAACAATGATTGGGGAGGTCGGTGAGTTCACAAGATGCGTATGCAGGGTGTTCACAAAAAATGTATCCACTGACCGATGTATGAATATATGTACAGATGATACCGGAGCCATACAACAGGTTAATTTCCGGTATCATACATCGGTCAGTGGATACATTTTTCTAAACACCCTGTATTTTACTGCGAGTAGATGCCCAGAGGAATGAAGCTGCGAAAAACATGTGTAGCTTTAGCAACAGTCATCGAATAATTTAGTTTTCCTCAACAGGAAGCGATTGCTTGAGATATCTTTATCCTTACTGTTTTGTCCTCGATGTGTGCTTTGAAACACGTTATAAGTTTGAGAAAATGATGAAAGAATAGAGTTGCAAGGCTTATTAACTCCTTGATGGAAGGATGAAATTTAAAGGTAAACATAACTTAAACTAAAAATTATAATTGTTCGAACAAATTTTGTTATTCAGTGTGTCCCACAAAAACCCAAACCGAGAACATATTTATTTTTCCGTATCAGTAATACCATCATATGCAGTAACACCTTTTCTATATGTTAATTTTGAAGGATAATTTTGCTGGAATTTAAATGCTCATGGTATTCTTAGGGTGATTTTTATGATACGGGAAAATAAATACTCGATTAGGGTTTTTGTGGGATATACTATGTATGTACGGTTGTTGAGAGGAACAATAATGAAACAGCGTCGGCACCATGTTAATTTTTTGGTTGTTTAAAGTTCATGTTGGTGTGTTGTTGAAAGTAGCGCCAAAGCAAGTAAGAAGGCTTGTTTGGAACGATTCCCTGCCTGCATTAGGTGCAAGCTTGTAATCATGTTTCTGTCTTAACAGCTGACAGCGATTGGCTAAACTGAAGTTCAGTATTCAACTCAAATTTAAAGTCAATTGTAGTGAACAACAATTTTGAAAATAACAAACATTAACTGGACCGTTCCTTTATTTAGCTTGGATTAAGCATTCATAAACACTGAGTTTTTGACCACTGGTCGGTCAGCATCATAATGAAAATTCCTTCTGCATACACCGGCGACTAACATCGCAGCCGATGTATTAAATTTGCAGTAAAAAAGGCAGTTGCAAACGCTTCAACGGCATTCACACAGAAGCATAAAAATGAGACAGAGAGAGAAACGTTGCTGATTCAACAGATTTATTTTGGACCATTAAACAGAGTAGATTTGTAATGAATTACCCACACTTTGCACCAAACGCGTGCGTCTACGGCAGTGCTGAACAAAGTACATAGGGCCATCAAGTGTTGAAAAATGTTTCGGTCCTTTGCGGTATATCAACCACATCGACGCCCAACGCACGCTCGTGGATGTGTTGAAAGAAAGCTGAAACTTCCTCTCGTGCATGCTTTTTCGCAAAATAAGATCCATGGGGAATAAAAATTGGCACATTCTCTTCACAAGAATTCTACAGCTTTTGAAATTGACAGTTGCTGAAAAAGAGCGAAATTCTGAGCAGTTCTTCAGATCCTTCGGCCATGAAATTGTCACGGCATCTTGAAGAGGGGCGACCCTCCGTACTGGGTTAGGAATATCAGGAGTCGAAAAGGGAATTTAAATTTCCAATAAGGAAAGGAGAGATCAGAAATAATTGGAAAATATGGATTTATGGAACGATGTAAATAAGAGAAAGAATCCTGCGCTGATGAGGTCTGATCAACATGACAATAATGACAAAATGAAAAATTCAATTATTTTCTTTGACTGATGCATGTGAGTTATGCATGGTTGTATCATTGTGCTTTCGGATGCAGCAAATAAAAAATATACTTTTCGAATGAGACCCCAATTAGACAAACTAAGTTCGCAGAATAATATGGAAGAAGACAAAGAAAATACAAACACCAGCGGCAATGTTATCAATTTTAATGCACCTGAACCTTGAATACCAATCTGTCTTGTTAGTAAAAATCAAAAAACCTTCCTCGAGGGAAGAGCACGAAAGAAACTGAAGCTGAAGCACAGGACACTAATTATTTCCCCGAAGCAATCAATTTCAATAATTTGTCATCAACTGGCCTTTCTATTTTCTTGCTAGATCTTCAATTTGAGACCACTTTTTATGAGATGGTTTCTTATATCACCTGATCTGGGATCATTCCATTTTCAATAAACACCTGAAATCCTTCCTGAAAGACATTAACGTCATCGAAATGCCCAGAGCATCATCTCTGTCTCAAATTTCGGCAGTTGTGTGCCAAGCCCGTACTCCTGTTGACGTGTTAGGAATTCTTGTTGCGTTGCCTGCCGTTTTCAGTTGCCCTGATCCACTCGTTATTGCTTTCTATTTCATTGCGTTTCGAAGATTATTATAAGTATTTGTCGCACATTTGATAGTTCATAAATTTGTTCGTGGTTTTGCAGGTGAACGAACAAGGTTAAATTTCAGGACAGGCGAATCGATGTCGAAGGCTACAGATGGCTTATATTACAGCATTGGAAAATGTTGAATTTGCTTAAAACTGTTGGATGCTATCAATTCGAAGTCATCCTGTTACGTTTTCAAAGAGCCCATTATAATAGCTAATGTTAATAAACTTTTTATTTGCAAATCATTTTCGATGCCCAATACTAGTAACTCTCAACATACTGCATGACGCGAGTGATGACTCTAGCCGCGAGGATGTAGTTCTGTCGATTGGTTACTGAGTTAACATCCAGCACCTCAAATATTTTGGCACGTGCGCTCACCACCGATTTCAAGGAACAGCCACCACACGTTTCACTGTGTCTGGATGTGTGAGGAAGGCGTGTTGTTGTTGCAAAGACGTGCCCCATCCCCCGCAAACAAGGTACCAAATTTATTTACAATATTAGAATTGCCCTTTGCCCCCGTGAACAACCTCCTCTGGAAAATCTCGCATTTCCTTGTGTTTAACAAACTTATCAGTGATGAAAAGCACGTTTAAACACCATCTGACTCTCTATAATGTTTTACATTCAAGAATTTGTAATCTACAATTAACGTTTTGAAAGACGATTTTCTCAAAAATTGTTGAATCCTAAGAAACTCTCGTTAAATCAAATATATTGCAGAGACAGATATGATTCAATACAGTCACACCGTACTTGAACTTGTACATTTTTCAACTTAGTAATTCATGGTTTGTCCCCATTATTACTTCTGAGTTGACCCACTTTAAAACTTGTTTATAATAGCTCCATAACATTGCATTATCATTTACGAACAAGTGAAGAAAAACTTGAGAAGACGATAATAAGGAAAGAAAAACTTGAGAAGACGATAATCGTTTGCCTTTAAAGACTGATTTCTCAGAGTGCTGATGTTTCAAGCTGAACTGTGGCATTCACTTATTAAAAATGGTATTTTATAAGTCAGATACAGGCACAGCGAAGCTCCTTAGTTCCCTTTTCTATGATTAAAAACTGTAATAATATTTGCCCGAAACATGTCTTATGATGCTCACCTTCCCCCCCAAATCATTTTGCAAGAGAAGAAACACACTTTAATAGATAGGCTTTCCACAATAAATATGGCCGACGTCGAACCATGCGTCCTAAGTGACACACCTGCGAAAATGCCCTTTTCATAATCAAGCAAAGCCTCATGTATCATATGTCGCCAACCCCTCGTACTCGTGTCTTCAATTCCCAGTTCCCGCTAAATGTCCTCGCTTCGAGGCACGAGACATTCCTCCTCGTGGTGCACATGCAACTTGTGTCTGTATTACCCATATCCTTTAGTGTCGCTGCCCCTGCTCTCCTGAATCAAAATTGCATATTTATGATTCGTTCTCCGAACTCCCATTGTCCGTATAAATTCTGAGTTTAGTAACCATAAGGATGTAGACTCCAATATTCCTCTTGTACTACCCCAGTCTACTCCTTCTTTCATCGCTGTACAGTTCCCATTCCTTCTCCCCCAGCGCAAGCGTGTAGGAGTACTCTCGACTGTGCTCCTTCCAATCAACGCTGAACTGATTTCTCCAGCTTTTCTTACACAGAGAATTTAACTCTCTGCTGATACCTAATGAAATCTACGGAATTTTGTTTGAATTGAAATTGTAGAACATAATTTTTTTTATTAATTTATCTGTGTGAAAGCACAAATCTACCTTAATTATTAAATTAATGTCCTAATTCTAATGCATTTTATGCATTTGATATATATTTCATGAAAAAATACTGAGCCTTAGTTAGAGCTTCGATCATATCGGTATGAATGTAACGCCATGCTTCAGAACACAACCTCAGTTCTAGTGCCGCATGATAACGTCAATAGGCTCAAATGCACCTCCGTTTTATGGGTTGTGGATTCTAGTAACAAATTGCACATTGCACTGCTACATGAAAAAGCACGCCGTCATCAAAGCACACGTCACAGCATGTGACTTGCTACTGACAACGCGCGCAGAATATCAATTGACCATATAAAGCTGTGTTTACGCTTTCGAGCTATAATCTTAAGTTCACGCTACTCGCAGTCAGGCCAACTCAGGCTGCTAAAATAGCGTCTAAATTAATTGCTGCGTATGGTGTACGTATTGAGGCTGAGCACCACTATTTCTATCATATTTATTGTTTCTGTTTCGTCTGTATTCGTGGAACTTATTCTGAGAAAGAATTCCATTCTCAGCAAAATAATCAGAACCTTTGAAAAATCACAACAGGTGATGATTTTTAGATCTTAAAGTGATGGAGTAGAAGTAATGCAACAACACACTTTACCTGCTGTAAATGATTGGTATCGCTAAAGTATGAAAAACTTTAAAGCAATTGTTCATAGCCCAAACATTCTTTTACATCAACAACTTTGAATATGCGAGTTTTAACAAAATCTTGACGGCTCATAAATCCGTGTTATTCCTACTTTGAAGAGAAACTCATTTGCGTTTTTTATACCGTGATTCAACGCTGAAATGGCAGAATAGTGCATATTTTGCTGAGGAAATAAAGTATAAGCGATGTGACTTTTTAAAGCATATTGAATTTTACCTCAACGTTTTGATTCTTTTCATTCATAGTTGCTCTTAGTTTGAGCTGCTGGAAACTTCTGCTGGAAGCAATAACTTGAGACAACACTCAACTGATGAGTATAATTTTTCTGCTACTGCAGTTACAAACAGCTGCATAAAAATGAAGCAAGATTTTTAAACGAGGAGGTTTTACATCGCTGACATTCGCGCTGAAGAATGAACTTAGACTAAATAGAGGATTTTAAAGAGCACAGCATTGAGTTTTAATTTAATTAAATTCGCTCTGATAAAAAGCGGAGAAGCGGATTTAAACACACTATTCAATGGATAAAAATAAAAGGGGTATTTTCTACTGTACAAAGCATTCAAGAAAATCAATTGAAATAGGAATTAAATCAACGCTTTTTTTTCTTGAATAAATAATTAAGGTACTGACCGTATTTTTGAACATATGACTTGTAATTGTTCTTGTAAGCGGAACACATATTAAATGTGTTAATATGTGTAGATGAGAAAGTACATTTTCCATGTCATTGCAATGTGTGAATGCCTTTCTTTTGAAGCACTCAGATTTCATGCAGGACACCTTAGTGTGAAGTACGGAATTAGTTGTGACTCGTTACCAGAAATGTCCCCATGCTGACAGACATCAGTTTGGAAATTCAGTCTAATCTTTGGAGCTTTTAATTTGACCAAAAACTTCATTTGTTTTTCAAATTGGAAATTGACCTCACATTTCTCAGAATACTTTACGTATATTTGTCAAATTAGATTTACTTCTCTCAATATTATGCACCTGAACCTTGTATACCAATCTGTCTTGTTAATAAAAAGCAAAAAACCTTCCTCGAGAGAAGAGCACGAAAGAAGCTGAAGCTGAAGCACAGGACACTGATTATTTCCCCGAAGCAATCAATTTCATATTCTATACTTACATCTTTACTTCTCTCAAAAATATCTCTTTGTAGACTAGAGAATAAATTTTTAAGGCAGTTCATAAGTAGGGATGCATTTTGTGAAGCACCTTATAATAGAGTCGGTCCATTAATCAAATTGAAATTCTAAATTTTCAAGTTCCGCACACAGTTTGACATCGCAGATAATTTCACCGTCATCTTGCCATGCAAGCAACGTTCCTTCCTTGCAAGCTATCGAATAATCTGTTAATGTTAAAGCACTGAGAATCGAATTGAAGTGCTTTAGATTTCATTGAACTTTGGATCTAACAATTTATCAAAAATAGAGAGCTAATGGAAGTAATTTCATCCCGAAAATTGCAGATAATTTGAGCATTTTACTACAAGAAGAGACAAATTGCCATCGCCTCATTTTGCTGAGCCAATAATTTGACCATTTGACAGCGTAGCTGCGCAATTCCAGGCCTCTCTGCTGAGGGATGCAAGCGCAGGCCACAAAGAAAGAACATTTTTCACTCCGTGTGCCAATTATTCCAGTCATCGACGGCATCGTTAGATATTCTTTGAGTTTCTTCAGTTGACTGAGAATAATTGATTGGACGAGGATGCCCCGTGCCATTAGGGCTGAATGCCAGTCGAACGTTGAAATGTCTCGCGTCACGCGCAGCTGTCACGCGTGTTGTAGTAGCGGTGGAAGAGTTAGAGCTCAGCAGCACACATAGGAGAGAAAACGCTTTCCAACGCGAGGCATTTATTTTCAAAGGTTATAGATGTAAAGTTTATAAACTCCTTTATGGAAGGATGAAATTAAAAAGGTGAATCCTACTTGAATTTCGTGAGAAAATTCACTGTACCTTTAAGACTAGGGAACAAAATATTGGGCAAAGAAACAGCAGCAGTGTGTTTCAATAGAGGCTTTGCATTCTCACTATCGATGGTGAAGTCATTTGTTAGGCATGGTTAAAATAGGGAAAATAAGAAGGTACGAGTTAGAGCATTTGAATAGCGTTGCAATTCTATCATTAACAGTAGTAAGTATTTGCTGTTTGATTTGGGAAAATAACTGGAAAATGACTGACGTCCCGTCTGCAAAAAAAATTTGCTGAAGTTTTATCTGAAACATGAAGTGGATTTTTGTTGAGCCCTACTCTCTTCGTGAACGAATTCTAAAGTAATCTGATTTCATAACAGACGGTTTCCGTATGAAAGATGATATTATATTTTGATCCCAATTGTTTATGTACAATAGGAATACTCGAGTAATACGATACTACTCTTTTCCAAGAAGTATACAACACTGTTTTCATGAAGGAATTTATGAGTGATTTTAAAGCTTGCTCACTTCGTGCAGCTGCGTAGTTTGTAATTATTACCTGAATGTGTAATTTGATCCTGAAATATAAATTTTCAAGTTCCACTTCATGAACGAAACTGTGGCAGAATTTCATAAATCTTGATAGACCTGGTTCTGATTTTTGATTATACATCATGCAGTTTAATTTAGTTGAAAAAGTTTATTAAATTTTTTGGTTCTTCGTCGTTACGTCCATCAATTTTCGTATCAAACATCACATCATATCAAATTTTACATCCGAGACACGAGATTCCAAATTGTCTTTTACAATTAAATTCCTGAATCTCTCATCTTTTCATACCGTATCCATAGGTACATTCTACTTGGCGAGAGTCGTCATTTTCAAGCGGATGGCACTCGTATGACAGTACATTTTACGACGCAGGATTTCATCCTAAGAAGACACAATCTTTTAGTGTTTTTACCTCGATTAGAACGCCTGAATGAGTTCCGTCTGATGTTCATAGAGCTGCGGGCAGAACTTAGGTGCAAATCCCTTCTACATAAAGCGCTTTTCGACGGTGAAGACTTCGCAAGTGAGTGGACGGGGATAATCTGTTTTCCGAGGTCGTGCAGACACTATACGGCCTCGTCCCGAATATGGAAGAGAGTTGCAAATCAAGTCCACTGAAAACAAAGGTGTATGGAAGCAATGATCGGGGACCTTTCAGTCAGAAATTCGGGCGCACATTCTTTGGATGTCCATCATTTTGATGAAGGGAATACGATTTCCATGTACCCAATACTTCGGACATTTTTATACGCTTGAAATTTTGCTAGCTTTTGGAAATCATTGAGACAAATCCAAAGAGAGAAATTCGTAAGCACTGGTAGCATTCGTGCTTTTTCAAGCTACACTGGCCTTCTCTTAATAATGCGACTCGAACTTCTCAGGGGAATGATTTTCTGAGGTCAGTTGTCCGTTCGTTGAGGGCAGCGGCTGTGCTCTCTGAATTCATACAAGGCGACCTCCGCGCTTCTGTGACGAACGTAAGTCATTATTGATCGAATGAATTATACGCTGTGTGCGCTAAACACGGCTAACTCCACGTGAAGTGCTGGTCATGCGACCTCAGTTGGCACACTGATGCCTTTGCGGCTATGTTACCTAGTGCAAATATTCGCTTCTGTGATTACCTTGTAATATCTTGCCATCGATTTGAATGGCATAAGTAACTTCCGCACTGAATGTACTGTAGATTTTATTCCTTTGTTAGAGTTTTCATGTGAACGCAAAATTTTAATTCTTTGCATTATTTTTGGAGTAAAAAAAATGAGAAGAAAGAATCTAAAAAAATCCAAAGATAGATAATTTTCTACGTTTTAATATTTTTAATTACCTGGCGGACTTTTTAAAGTTTGGATGTGGAGAAAAAATAAGGCAAGGACACGCGAAATGCATTTACATTATTCTCTGCCCCTACTGACAGGCCTGAACGCTGCATCGGCAAGGTCGGATCTAAATAATAATCAACGCGGTTATAACTCTAGGGAATCACGAGAAAGACGTTTCCATTCACCCGTTGCAGAATAAATCGGAGTAATTCGACAGATTTAAGCTATAGATTCTTAAATCATAGGAACAGACCACCAGAAAACACAGGTCTTATGTGTAACAGCTGGCCGAGTTTGCTTCATTTTTCATCTCTGAGGCTCAATTCATGACGTCGGGTAAACGGCGTTCATTCTTCACGCAGCTGAAGGACTTCTCAGGCATGCAAGCAAAATTGTTCAAGCTGTGGGCTGGGTCCAGCGCATTCTTAGTTCCACCTATGATGTATGCCTAGTAAACGAGGCCTGGAATAGATCTGAACGTGGTCCAAAGACTTGTCCGGGATGGGGCGAAGTGTCATGCGTCTATCTGATGTTCGTCATTACAGTCTGATGGTAGGATGCGCCGACAGCGGATGCCGATCAATAAACACTTCATCTTCAGCGGACCAAATTTTTTTCACCTTTAATGACGGAGTTTAGGCTTTAAGTCGTAGATCGCTCCTTAAACAGCTTACGCTAAGTTACGATGTCGTATGTCTCTACTACAATAAATGATTTGCCTGAAGGTGAGCTCTTTGTGGTTGTGTGGTTGATTGGATCGGATCGAGCCGGCAGTGATGAGTAAATCATCTTCAGTGAAACAAAACAAACGTTGCGTTAGTTTCTTTTGCACTTAGTGCTGCTTTCAGAATCATGCTTTAATCCTTTTACAGCCTTCATGGCATATTGCCTCAACAAACTATTATAAACAGAGCTCGAATGAAATTTGGTTACGAAATATTACTGTACTCGTAAACAAGGCTCGAATAGGATTTGACATCGAAAAACTATTGTAAAAAAGGTTCCAATGAGATTTGGTCTCGAGAAACTACTTTGAATATGGTTCCAATAGGATTTAGCATTGAAAAACTAATGTGAAGAACTCTTCAATGAAATTTGGCATCGATAAACTACTGTACACGAAGCTTGAATGGAATTGCAGCATCGAAAAACTGTTGTAATCAGATGTCGAATGTCAACTAGAGCTCAAATAGCAATCGGGTACTGGAAAAGTAGTATCTATTTATTCAACTTTATACAATTAAACTATCTTATTCCTTGTGTCAGCTGTCAAGGCTGAAGGTTTTGCACTTTGCGATACAATTCTTTTTCTGTTTTGGTCGATCGATGTCGGAGCTCGAGGTAGAATAGACCTGGTAGGAGCCTGCAGATATCACTTAAACGCCGGATTCATGGGGTGGGAAGCCTAGTATTCCCTTGGCACGCCATTGGTTAGTAGGGCATTGATTTCACTCGCTTCCTCGAGTTCGGAATGGCGTTTAGCATTACGCAGACTTTGAGGGGAACGGAATGGGAGTTATGGCTCCTGTTATGCCGTGAGGATGGAAATGAGTTTAGTGCTAATGCCTGTTGGAGTATAAAGAGTTTTGATTGAAGAGCTACGTTCAGCGCAAAAAATATGACCACTTTCTGTAACTTAACACAAAGTTCCACGCTGTGTTCAAAACCATAAAGTTCAACGTGATTGTCAAGCTAAGCGTATTCCAGTTGAACTTTTTAACTTTCCATTTGCAGAACTCTAGATTATCTCAAAGCACGAAATATAGAAGCAACATGGATAATAAGTTGTACACTCATCAAAGCCCAGCATTTTGTATTGAACCTGTTTTGAGGCATGAAATCAGAACCATTAACTATTAAAACGAGCATCTTGTTCGAAGATAAAAATGGACGCGTTCATAATGAAAAAATATTTGAGATTCGAGGCGATTGCGTATAATGTGAAGAGAGGTTCACGGACGCTTTTAGGTAGGACTTTTTCACTTTATTTTGAACTTATTACTCGATGAACTTTTGCTCGCGATATCAAACACAGGAATACAATTCTTAAGAAAGTATACCGGGCATATAAGTTTAAGAATTCATCACGAGTGTGCGACTCTGAATCATATTCGAGCTAAAAAAATTCCATTTATTAAAAAAATGCAGGAAAATTGTTTAAACTGTTCATAATAACTTTTGAAGTGCTGTAAGTAAGAACAAATGGCTGAATCAGTCGAACCTAACCGAGCATCGAAACACTTCCCATGAGTAGTGCAGAGTCAGCAAAATAGAATGCTTCTCCAAATCTTCGGTTGCCTTGGACATGCACAACTTTATCATTTAAAAAGTGTTGATTTTTGCTCAGTAAATTTTCTAAATCAAGAAGAAAAGTTCAATTTGGAATGGAAAGACAACACACCTTTCCTGTTAATTGGATCCCGCATTGGAAAAGGATCGAGTATACTTCAACCCTTTCAAGCATGGGGGTGCTAAATACGACCAGCCCCGAAGCACACGTTCAACTGTGCTGCTCTTTAAAATCGTGTCCCTGGAAGGATTAAACACTCCCAAGTTTTGGCAAAGAAACCTTAAGAATAGTTAATGTCTAGAGGATGGGAGTCGGGTCTCTCAATATTTACTAAGAGGGAGTTAAACTTACTCGACTCGGGTTATTTTCGCTTGCGTTCAATATGTTTCAGCATTCGTTTAACATGTTCTCTATAATATTGGACTGATGTGATTGCATTATTTTATCTCTACAATACTAGGCTTTGAGCGATGTGATTCATTGCTCTGATGCATCAGTGTTCACGGCACCGAGCCGGAGCTGCCATTTCAAAAACGTTTTATCCGCCCCAATGCCAGTTCCTAATTGCTGATAAGTTTGTGTCGTGTTCAAATAAAAACAGATGTTTGAGCACAGATTTATCATTAATGGCTCCCTCGCTGTCGCGTTCAACCCGTCATGCCATCGATAAAATGGAGTATATGTGAAAATTATGACATTTGTGATTATTCCGTACTGCTGCCAAATGATTGTGACCGAGCCTGAGAGCAAATTAATTTCCCGTGATCAATCAAAGTTACAGTGATCAATTGAGGTCACAATTTTTGACTGAAGTCACAATGATCGAATGTAGTCACAATATTCGATTGAGGTCACGACGATCAAATGAGGTCAAAGTTTAAAATTGAACGCCATTACAAACAAATGAAGTCTTGATGCAAATTCTTCCCAATCGATCTCACTTACGTATGACAAGCAGATTCAACAGACGTTGCCTTGGAATCGTTTAATATTTACGGTCGGCATGCTCGGAAGAGGCTGGTAATTTGATTGTGCAAATCAGGTCAGAGCAAAGTCATATTTTACAAAGCGAAGTTGACCTCCAGTTGATAGTTAGCCATAACTCCTTCTGGTACCATCTCCATTCACCTAATATGAGATTAGTCTTAGAAACTTCAATGATTTGAGCTAAGTTAGCCGGTGTTCTACGAACCGCAGTCAAATAATCTTTATCTTCAGCATAATTGCCTAAAATATGCCTTCCAAAACCTGCCACTGAGTCAGTCACACATGTAGATTCATGTAGTACTGGTACGATCAAGAAGCGTGACCTCGAAGAAGCATCTAGAAATAGGATGAACAACAGAATAGCAGCAACCGTTTCACTGCTGTTGGGTAATCGGCGTGTTATGGTCGACAAATTTGGTGCAGGGCTTCGCTCACATGCATGCCCTAGATGTGTGGGCGGTGTGTGTCTTCATAGCTCAGTCACAAGTGTGTCATCGACTGCTGTGAATTAAGTCTCACAACACAATTGGGTTTACAAATAAGACTTTTATGATGTGGTTTTGAAATTTAGTGCTTCTGTTTTATTTCATTAGTGTTGTAGGATGATTGTGATGGGCTTATTGATAAAAATAATAACTGAAGATAACATACTTCGAGTTTTGACAGACATTTACGTACTTGAATTCTTAGCTGTCCAGCGCTATGCTCAATAAAAATGCTCACGTATTACGCTCACGTCATGATTGTGCCCTGATGCATTTTTTAAAGTCCATCGTAGTTTCTTCCTTGTTGTGATATCGGTGACAGCTTGAGGCCATTACTAGTTCCATGACTGAAGTTACAATAACGGTAATATCGGTAAATTTTCTAATCGTGAAGGGTTAATGGCATCTCCATAAATTATATGTTTCAAGTTAACTGAGCAAAAAATCAGCATCTTCGGTCAGTAAATCTGAAGAACAGAATAAAGTAGAAACGATGACAGCAGGATAAAAACGGTCAGAAATTCACGTTCAGTACAAACAGAGGAAATACGGTATGCAGGGAAATAAAATAACAAGTGTTTATAAACCAAGTCAAATATTCAGAACCATTGCTTGGAGAATTAACTCTTGGTAAATCAATATCTAGAAAAACTGTTGCAACTGAAACATTACATACAAATCAGTTAGTAAAGGATTTATGCTTGGAAAACAACGTTTCGAGAACCTTCCGTAAGAAATGAAAAATACTTGGCTATTCGATATTTCAAAAATCAATACACATTGGAGCTTGTAGGAGGTGGAAAGTTTTGATAAGGCTTGAAAAAACCTCAAACAATTATTTAAATTGTAATTTTAGGTGAATGATCGGCTCACCGAATCAAAACAGATAAAATTAATAAGAGCTGAAGTATAAAACCGAGCTAGTCAATTTAGTGAAGAAAACTACGATGATCAGACGAGAAGAGCATTCGTTTTACATGGAAGCACATAAATACGGTATAACAAAGAACGTGCGGATCAACAACTTTTACTCTCCTACAAATTTTATAAATCAAACACGAGGTCAAGAACCTCAAGTGCGGAAGAAGAGGGAAGCGGAAAGCCTAACTTCAACTTCATAAATTTTAGCCTTCCGACTCAGACTCCATTGATTCATACTATCTAACTTCAGTAATTTGAAGTGTCCAGCATCGATTCCACTGATTCTGAGAGCCCGAGTCCCATTCTAGGGAGGCTCTAAAGAAGACAAACACGGACTTAGCTAACATCTCAGAAAATATTGTAAATTGGCTAACTTTCTGAGGGAATTTGTTTGCGGAGGGAACACTGCACAGAGAACACCAGCACAACATTCAGGGAACACCAGCACAGCACACAGTAAACGCTAACACAACACACAGGAACACCAGCACAACACACAAACACAACACCAACACAGCACACAGGGAGCCCTAGCCCCGAAAGCAATACGGAGGCGCAATGGGCAGAGACTTCGCCCTGGACTCGCGGTCAGGCCCATGTGATGAACACGAGGTCACCGATTTGTGAGCGACTTTATTGCCGGGGAATAACGCACATATGCAAGTTGTGGACCGCAGCTAAGCATGCTATATTCTTGCCCAAAAAAGGCCGCGATGTTAGCGGCTTATGAACAGACGGGTGTAATTTACTGGACCATGAGTTCGGTCACGGACGGGAGCGTTCCTTCGACTTATTGAGGGCTGCACGGCGGCTGCGTCAAAATAAACGCACATGAGCGACCGATGTGTGCAGGGTGTAGGAAACCAAGCACATGAGAGACCGGTGTGTGCAGGGTGTAGGAAACCAAGCACATGTCGCTGTACAGATTGTAGAAAATTCTTCATGAAAGAATATTTATCACTTGTAGTAGTCTAAAGATGAGGTGTCGGATTTGATAGGGGTGTTTGATTTTAGCAGAGCAGAAACATTTAGAAGACTACGGTTCAACATTGGATGATTGGGTGAGAACAGAGAGAGTAAAACGATCAGGAATTTATATCATGCAAAGATTCGTCACTTTCATTACGGAGGTTCGGGTTTTGATTCGGATGACTGAGATTTAGAATTGATATATAAGGTGTGTTGTTGGGCGATAAGGGATTACAGTTGGAATTGATCGAGGCTGTGTTTTGGAAGGGGAAGCAAAAACATTCTGGATATAAGAGTCAAGTTAGTGAGAACATCACCGTTCAAAAATGGAATATTAGGAGTATAGAAACTGAAAAGTAAGCGTACAGTAAGAGTATCAGGAGTCCTAGCGATGCTGCAATAGATTTATGTCATCATGGCGCAGTAAGGATGTCAGATAAATGGATAGGTAGTCAGCTTACTTGAAGCACAACGGGTGATCGAGCAGTTAAGAGATGTAGGTTCGCCAATTGGGTTCTTGACTGGAAAAGATTTTACATCTTGTTTAAGTCAAGTCAGAAGGGCAGAAGTTGTGAAAAGTTAGGAAGCGAATTTAGAGTTGATTATGTTAGGTTAAGTTTCATTAGGTTACGATAGGCTATGTGAGTTCAGGTTAGTTTGGAATGTACATGTTCAAGTTAGGTTAAGTGAGGTTAGGTTAGGCGTGTTTTGGTAAGGCTAAATCGGTTCACAAGAATTGTGGCCCCATAATTACCTCAATGAGCATAACAATTTAATAACTGGGAAGTTTGACAAAATGAGCAGCTAATTAACAGCTTTTTAGCTTCATGCCCCGGCAAGACTGTGTGTACAGAATAAAGAAGAATTAATCCTCTCCAATTCATCTGTCAACGTATATATTATGTACGATTGCTCATCTTCGTTTTCACGGCAAAAATTTGCATAAAAATTCGTGTAGATTGGTAATTTAGTAGTACGAATTGCTGGTTCATTGTGAACTGTTCAATTTTCTTATAATGTATTCGATTTTTTTTCAATGAGAGTTTTCGTCTTGATACCGTTCACGAAAGCGTAACAAAAATGAAATGACTATGACACTGAATCATGGTATTGTACATGAAACTTTTCCCAAGTTCAGCTACATGTCAGTTTATTTACGTTGTCTGATATGTATCAACATTAATTAGAATAGAAACGTTGATATTTCCTTCATTCTAGTGGCAATGCCCGAATAAAACTGCAAAGAGCTGCTCACTTGACCATACAAATGATTGTGTGTAAATATTTGCCTTCCATTTAAGCTTAGCGTCGTTTCTAAAAGCTCATAACATTTCAAAATAATTCTCTAGCTCTTTTTCACACCGAAGGCTTACAGCAGATAACAAATTACGACCGCAATAAAATACCTGAGCCAATTTCACCTCATTTTGATTAACACGCTTGTTTCTGTCTCGATCACAGAGGCTGGAAAAGCGTACCAACCTCAACAAAGCAGCGCGGTCGATGCACCAACAAAAAGCCCATTGCAGTTAAAGATTCTAACTAATTTTCCCCACCGCTAGCCGCATTAAGAGCAGAAAGCACAAGCCAATATAGCGTTCTTCTCGCTTAAAGGAGATTGGCTTGGCGGGCAAAAGTACTTGTGCCAATTTCTCCTTGATGATTCTCCGCACTGCTAATTGCACCGACAACAGAACAAGTTTCCGGAGTCGTCGCAGCGTCGACGTTGGCTCGTTAGAAATCGCGCTCTTTGAAATGAGTGAATCTTCAGCATCTTGCGTTTTGCAGGGAAATTTGGAGCAGGGACAAACAAACGGAAGTAATTTATTTTGCACATGATGGGTTATTCAATTATGGTTGAGGAGATAAGACTTGATGAATAGAATGTCAGAATGAGACTTGATGAACATGCGTGGAGGTTATAGAGTGTCTTCATTCCATTACTGGAACGAAGGTTTGAAAATTAATTTTCATTACACGTATTGATTTCCATGACAATTTCAAAATCAATAAATTCAGTTTTAGTTCAACATGCCTGGCTCTAACTTGATGAAAAATATATAAAGAAACATTAATTTATCTGTAGCACTCCTTCGTCATGTATTCTATAGAATAATAATTAAGCACAGTACTTAGAGAATGACATAAAAATTTAATGAAAGTCTAATTTAAATTAACATAATCAAAACAATTAAATAATTTAGAGTTACATCATTGCTTGCGGAAATAATACGATACATCATACGATCTTGTACTTGTTACTCATTGAAGTTCTTGAACTGAACTGTAGAATTAACGACGTCATGATATCCGAATTTTTTTCGTTGCGTTCACTTGGTAGCTGACGATTATCTTTTTGCTATTTCTTAGCAAAAATTCTCAAATTTGGGATTTATTAACGAAAATTTAGCTTATAAAAACTACTCATCATCTGGTAATTCAGCAGGGTTTTATTTTTATGGACCAATAATACTTGATAAAGGCCAATTTTGAACATCTGAGCCAGAAAAAGGTTAATCTAGCGACTTAGGAAGAAGCCACGGCAGACAGAGAGATGGAGGTGTGCAGAGGCGAACCATGGGAGAACATCGGCAGGAGGCACAGGTTTAGCGTCAATTTTTCTGGAGTTCGTGCGGTTTTCATTGACAAGGTGAACGCTGCCCGATTGTGTGCCCGCAATTTCCTGCTTGGGTGCGTACAAATGATTGATGTAAGCGAGCTACGTTTAGGTCAGTGTTATTGTAATTCTTTTGGCACGAGAGAAAGAAGAGGTGTTGCATAGTTTAGAAGATTATATCAGCAATAATTAAAAGTCCTCTACACAATTTTTTTTCTTAATAAGTACAGTCGGATGAATATTTCGCATCCATAACCGTGATATTTTTCCAAATATTTGGAATTGAATTCTAGTCGTGTGCAAACAATAATACTTTATTTTTAACCAACGTGTCCGTTAAAAAAGTAGACGATTTAAAAATGCCATAGTTTGTTAAATGTTAGTGCTAGAGGGCTGAAATGTTTATTCAAAAGAACAAGATTTAAAGTTTTATTTTATTTCAAAAATTTTGTTTATATGGCATACCAGAAGGAAAAAAACAAGAATTAACATGGTAAGGGTTTTAATTAAAGATGACAAAGCGAAATCTGGGAGAAAATTGTTTGCTGAGACACAGGTGAAGAAAACTACTATTCATTTCATTATCAAGAAACAACTTTATTTAAAACCATATAAAATGCCATGTAATAAAAAATCTCACCGCAGGACAGAGATCGGAGGTTATTCTTCTGCGGCAGAATGAAAAACATGAGCAGTTCTGATCAAATATTGTTGGATAATTTACTTTTTAGGGATGAATGTCACATTTATTTGAAAGTTGTGACAAATAGACAAAATTATCGAAATTACATAAAATAAAACTTTGATCTCTACTCTTTTCAATCAAATTTATTTCAGTCGTCTAGCATTAATATTTTACAAACTGCAGCATTTTTAAATCGGTTACTTTTTAGCAGACACCCTGAATGAAATGTTTACTAGGCATGATTTTTAATCGAAACTTCGCGGAGTTGTTAATGCTGAATTCCTCTTTGTTGACGCCAATTTCAGATCAGCTCGGAACGTAATAACAGCGACACAAAAATTAAACTGTTTTGCTGTAGACACTCTAATGTGATTCAGAAATTTCAATGTTTTGAGTAATCATATAATGATAGCGCACTTTTGTCTTACGGATACTTTTTTTGCACGTAAATCACAGCAGCGATACATTTTGCTCCATAGCCCTCATTTACTTTTCGTTTCAGGTTGACATGTCATTGCGACTAGTGCTAGTGCTCTTAGTCTCAGTTCTCGGCCTTAAAATTAAAACTCATACAGTTTAATCACTCTTGGTCTCTGCTTGATGCATTACAGGGTCAGCTTCAACATTTGTAAAGAAATTATCGACTTCGAATGCTACATTTCAAATATTCGTCCGAAATACGTAGAATCAACCTCAGATCTAATTGAAGATGAATCGACAGAGTTTATGCGTTTGATGTAGCAACTTCAAAATGGAGATGTTTTTATTCATTGGCTACGTTGCATTAACTCATTGAACCGAAAACCGAATGATATAAATGCGTTTGATGAGTTATAAAGCTTGAGGAAAAAAATAATCCTCATCAAGACACATGGTTAATATCGATTTCATGGTTGAGCTTGGGTGAAAACAAAATAACAGAAAATATTCACTTCATTTGCTGAATATTTACTAGGAACTATTGACAACATTTGAAAATCCCAACTCCATTGTTTGTTTCGTAATACAAGGCAGAGGTTTTAAAATACTGAAGATGATCTTTTTGAGTTACATACTTGAGAATGTTCAAATTGTTGTTGTTTTCGAAGTATAATCTCAAAATTCAAGTGTGTTCATCATCATTGATATTGAAAGCAGGAGTTGAATAAAAATTAGAAAATATATTAGAAACCGGTCTTTCAATTGGCAAATTCTTTGATGACCACTAACTTTCATGTAGGTACCAAACATTACAAATTAAAACATAAGTGCGTTAGAGTACCAGAGAGAATGATCTAACACGAACATCATTTTACCCAATGTAGAACCGTAAACATGGCATTTGTACTATGTGCGTCTGTTATTGGGTGAAGTGTGTTTATAGGGGTAGTCTTGTAGCTTTTCTATTGACTTACATTTCGAGTAAAATCCGAACGGGTGACACATATCGTTCACATCTATTGTACTCAGTACTGAAAAACGCCTAAGATACTTCTCTCCCTTGGGCCCTTATTTGCAGTGAGTCTGTCTAGAAAAGCCAGCTCGTAAGTTTCAGATCCAGCTCAATATGCCCCAAGATCAAGCATTGTAATGCCGGAATTTTATTCAAACGAAAGGAACATGAAAGATTTCCGCAGGGCAATGTGGCGGGCAATGGTCGCTCAGTATCAGCAGCAGTGTCCGACACAATAAAAAAGGGTCATACGGCGCCAGCTGCGAGATCCAGAAAATCGCAGGATATTGAGGTGACTTTGATATATTACTCTCGGTTTCGCAGGCCCGATATTCTCGGGGTGGAGAGGCTGCAGTCATTTCAAGCATAGGCTGAGATCAACGGAACGAGCAAAAGGTCTTAGAATTTCGGGGTGAATACTGCATTCACTGATGGATTACGATCTTTCTTGGTCATAACTGTCGAGGTTCTGGTTTTCTCGGGGTAAACATGAACTGAAGAGGTTTTGGGACATCAAAAACAGTATTTACGTGTCTAGTATCGCCAGGACTTAGGCCAATTGTATATTGAAATTTTCTTCTGCCGTTGAGTCTCTGACCCGTCAGGCGATTTATTGCTTGCCAGCTAAATTGCTGCATTTTTATTTTTCTGCGTCATCATTTAGCTGCTACTGAATCGTGGTAGCGTTTGACCGGTAAGGTCAGTCATGTTTACATATGTGATAAGTTATTTTGATCATTGATTAATTGAATGAGAATGTATTTCAAGTCCTTTATTTGAAAGTTGAATAAAATCGAGAAGTGTAATTTTGTGGGAATAATTTTTTCGCACTTTGAGAGAAAGTGTGCTACAGCAGCTGCTCAGTTCAGGCACAGGAATTCGTACAGAGTTTTCTACTGTTGGTCTCCTCTGTGATTTGTTGCTTCTGAAAGAAAGTGTAGATTAGGTTAACGCAAACGGAGGCCCAGGCTATAAGAGTTCTGGAATTGTACATTAATTAAATTAACCATACCATGAGAATAACTGGGTAATTTTGCGCAATCTTCTTAAATTTGAAGTCTCTCGGACAGATTGTCTGATACTTACTAGGTTGTTGAGAAAACATTGCTTTAACTATTAACATTCACTAAGCATTAGCAGTAATTTCAGGAAGCTCGTAGGGCAAGAGCTGAGCTGGATTGAGGTAAAGAAACTGTGAAAAAATTAAGTTCAGTAAAGTGTGTCGCACGCAATGAGCTCATGTCAAATAAAACAATACGGGACGCTTTTGAGGGAACTGGTTCAGTGAAAAAGAAGGAAAACGAGAATTTGAACATTTCATTTTTAGTTACGTCTGAGTCGGTGGGACTAGAATACAGAACTTGAATATTTTGTGCAGATTTTTTTGAGAATGACTTAATTTGTTTTTATCTGTAACTTGAATTACGAGTGAAATTTAATTTGATCCTATCAGAGATTCCAGTATTCTCTGGCACCACCTGGCGTGGTCGCTCAGAGACGCCCATATGACGATCGAGCGTCTGATCTTCCCACAATATGAGAGAAAATATTCACTGAGGTACAACATCAAATTACCTTGAAATTGTGTTGTATTTTCGGATGAAGCGTATTATTTATTTGGTGTGAAGAAAAATGGTAATTAAAAACCATAGAAATTCCAATAAAAAGTTAACAAACTTTTCAAATTTTATCGCCTGTATTCCAAACGATTAATGAAGTTTAAGGAAACACATTTAAGGAATTGTGCTGATAACTTGTGATGAACTTTCAGAACGTCATTCAAACAAAATCTTTAACACGTTGATTACGGAGTGAAACAAATGTGCACCAGTAGGTAAATTGTTCATATAGGCACCAATACAAATGAATAACATTTCAAACCATTTCGCTAACTCTTTTTGAAGGAATTTTATCATACGAGGAAAATATAATTGAGTACTTATATTTTGTATATTTCTTACAAAGGATTGAAACTTATTCGAGCATGTAAGTCGATTATCCCAGTCTTTTTATACAACCTAACCAAATCAACTTTACGACCCGAGCTATCGCAGTCAACTTGTTGAGCTTTAGAGAATAATTGATGTAGCTCTTACTCAGCTTCTGTACACATGAGGTATATCTTGCGTAACTTGAGTGATTATATTCCTCTCTAATGAACCTAAAGTGATTATATTCCTCTCTAATGAATATATGTAAAGTGATTATATTCCTCTCTGATGAGCATATATAAAGTGATTATATTCCTCTCTAAATGAACCTAAAGTGATTATATTCCTCGCTAATGAACATATGTAAAGTGATTATATTCCTCTCTAATGAACATATGTAAAGTGATTATATTCCTCTCTAATGAACATATGTAAAGTGATTGTATTCCTCTCTAATGAGCCTAAAATGATTTTGCATTGTGAAAACTCCAATGAGATAAATTTTGCAGTAGCCGGCAGGTTTAAGTAGTGAATAATAGATACAACAAAGCCGAAATACAGCTGCAAGGAAGATAATCAGCGTTGAGTAATCAGTGGGGAAAACGCTAGCAGGGCTACACAATACGCTCGCCTCCAGACGAGGGCTCGTGAGTTCCTGTTAACATTGGAAGCAACCGGGCCGGAGACCAGGGAAAGCTATGAGGAAAAGGAAAACAGAGAGAGACGAGGAAAGGAGTACAGAGGGTAGAGGGTGCTAGAGGACTTTATCCCTCAAATCTAACCTAACCTAACAGATTATCTGGACAGTCAACTATACATAAAAACTTAGGAAATTGAACTACAGAGTATTAACAATTAACAGAGAAGTACCTAAAAATCATTTGTTCCCAACGGCTGCTGTAGTCCGAAAGTGTTCGAAAAAACAAAAATCCTTCAGTATCCATTCATTGTTAGCTGGTGGGTTACGTTATGATTTGACCATACTCGTTTGGCCAAGTAGTGAATTGCAAAATATCACCCTGGGTATTTGCTTGTGTTTTCGTCCCACAGTTTACGAACATAACAACAAAAAATTAGTAAAATGTTCACGAGTAAACGCAAATTGTGGTCAAATCATGATGGATATTAATTTATAGTTTCGATATGGTGAAAAACAGTATCAAATGAAGTGTTATTATTCGTTGAAAACTATGTACAATTTTAGTTAGCGCATGTAACTGTCTAGCTGCCACCAATACCTCTAACGAAATCCTGAATTAACGAATAATAATTACCGTAGCTTTTAGTCAGCTTGTGTGCGCATGATATAAGCCCACTCTGTCACCACAGGAATAATAACATTTTTATCAAAAAACCCCGACCGGTCTCAAAAATACCTCGTCCAAACTCGGCCTTCGAAACATCAGGACAGAAGAGCTCAGCGTCTCCCTGACGTCAGCTTTGTTTCACAGTATAAATATTTCCAGTAGATGGCAGGCTGAGGTAACATTGAAGACTCGGTTGGTGAACACACAAGGGTATTGCAGGAGGATTTCACAGCGATCTCAGAAAGAGAAATAAATTTGTGCTGTGACGCCAAACTGCATAAATTCTACCCACTCGGTAGAGCAATTTCGCCAGAGTGCGGTCTGTTTCTTTGTTTCATCTGAACGCCACAACGTGAGCCGACGTTTACTAAGGACGAGTTTGTTCCGCTGAAAAAATGCAAAATTGAAGTATAAATTGTCCATTGCAAAGAGCGAGTAATGTTACGAACAGCTGTAACAAGCCAAGTAACATGAACCCAATAGTTGTGAAGCCCCACTCTCATTTCTCGCATGAATGATTTTGAAAAAAATTGAACGTGAAAACAAGATTTGCTCACTGACAAGATGACTGACAATCAGTAAGACTGCTAAGCCGTGAGTCACAAATTTGGGGTAAGCTGATGTTAAGTTTTTGCTTTGATTGATAAGTGCGTCAATAAATTGTGTGCACTTTACTTGCTGGCAGTGATAAAAAATGAACCAGAAACAACACAAGGTGGTAACACTAGGTGGTAACACCAGAGCAACACCAGGAGCAACACTAGGTGGCAACACCAGAGCAACACCAGGAGCAACACTAGGTGGTAGCACAACCGTCAGATCGAGGGCCTTTTAATTATGCACGCCCCGAACTTGACGATTGGCTCCACTGGAGCTCCGGGAAAGCGCGCGTTTAATTAAGGAAATGAAGTAGGTTGCGAGACTCGGAACAGGGCCTCAGCTCATTGTTTTAGCTCCCTGAGAGTGGAGGGCTGAGGTGCTGGGCAAAACAAGGTTCACCTATAAAATACTGTACAATCTGGATTCTTTTTATTTTCTGTATCTCCTTCTGGGCATTTTCCTGAAGAGCTGAGGTGCTGTGGAAAGCAAGGTTCACTTGTAAGATACAGCACAATCTGGATTCTTTTTGTTTTCTGTATCTCCTTTTGGGCATTTCTCGCTGAACTGACGAATGTGTTCTCCAACAATAGGCGCGAAGCAATCTGTGCTGGTTAGGGTTGATTGAAGTTAAAGGCAGAGTTAGGAAAAAATACAGAATGACTTGAGTATATTTTTGAAGTTTTCAAGCTGCGCCTATACTGCGTATGGGCAAGCATCATATGAGGCTTACATGTATTAATTCATTGTACGATATAATTGAAGTTTTTTATTCAAACACCTTCATTTAGACATTTTTGTTTACTAAATATGTGAATTCTTCGGAAAACATGTTACAGAGATTTCTATAACATAGAAAGTAACAACAGTAGTTGCCAAACCCTCCCTCAAGTTGGCACGAACATTACTTCAGTTTGCCACGCCCAGCACTGACTGCATTTGCTAGCGAAATCAAGAAATACCAATTCAGGCTAACACTAAAACAGCCCAATTAAGTTTTAATAAAGGATATAAAACGTAACAGCCCAAGTCGT
>JACJUY010009260.1:13419-33993 GCA_014220935.1 Platorchestia sp. MABIK | reverse complement strand
ATGTTTCTATTTCGACATATAGAACAAAACAGGAGGCCAAATAAGAAAATACTTATAGCGAGTATTCTAAGGATAGTCAAACGAAGCGCTTTTAAAGCAGATATATTCATTGGAGACATTTTTGTTTACAGACATGAGAGTTTTCTTTTTTAAAACGGATATAGCAGGCATTCTTTCACGAAATTTGGACAGATTATAATTCTTAATGGTTAATCTAGCGGAATCGATTAAAAATCTTTTTATATGTATATAGAGTACGCAACGAAAACGTGTATGGCACATGACAAAAGTATTAAACCAATGTATAGTATTAAACCAATAGTATTAAACCATCGCTCAGCAAAATGCAATATGGTTGACCTTTATAAGTTTACAACAATTTCATGACTGATACAAAGCTTTTGTTTATTTTTAGCGTTATTGTGAGAGTGATGATTACACGACATTGGTCTTCTGTAGTGTTTATAACATTTTTCGGGTTTGATATTGCGTAGCTTATGTTCTTAATGCTAATCTTCTAATGCAATACTTAATGATGTATGAGGATATATAGTTTCTCAGTATATTGCGCATTTTGGTGAACTTGACTCATTTCCACATAGATATATGTATAAATTTTCACCTACCGTGTATTGAAAAAACTTTCAACTAAAAACGGAAATTTACCCGATGGACCGAAAGTTAGCATTCCTGTGTGGAAGTCAATTAAATCTGTCAAGAATCCATTATCATATACCATGGTAGAGCCTGGCGAGGTACGATGTAAGCGTTGCGATTATAAGTAGTAAATTTGTAGAGAGCAAGAATTTTAGGAACAATTATATTTGCTCGCAGTTTCGATGTTTGATAAGATCAAAATTGAAACTATTTTGAGTTCTTGTGTCATGATATAGACTTTCGAATCCCTCTATAATATCGAGTTTGTTCAAAAAGATGGTTGATAAACTGAGGGTCCTATAAACAGTTAACAGAATTATACGGTTGCCTTGTTTCAATTATTCATCGAATAGAGTTATGATTTCAATATGGTTTACTTTTGCATTTGCAGTGAACTTAGAATTAATATCCACAGATATGAAGGTGCTTAATTATGCCTCCATCACGTTGACCCATTTTTGGAACCGAGTACCGGCTAGTTTAGTTTTGTATTTGAATCATGTATATACAGTACGCGACGAGATTATTCGTACACCCCTCGTCTTTCAAAACTTTCTAAAATTACTCAAAAACCATTGTTGCCACAGGCATAAGATTTTCACAGGGTGTGAAGCATATATTAGTGGCAATAATACTAAGTTTCTAGAATAAAAAATTATTTGTGAAAGATCTAACAAGCTGAACTTTAGAAACACCATAACACAAAATTATTCAAATAGTGAGTATAGTATTACACTTTATTGAGGTGAATCTACCATTTGAGTACATTTAATAATCAATAGGGTGACCTTTCAACTTCATGACATTTAAAAGCCTTTTGTTATGGTTTTTGACAAGCTTTTCCGCAGTTTCAGATGAAATATTGTTCCGTTCTTCAGTGGCGATGCGTTTTCCTAATTCCTAAAGATTTTTTGGAGCTCTCTTGTTGATGTTGACTTTTAATTCCTGCCACAAATTTTCAATGGGATAGAGATCAGGACTCATCGAAGGTCTTGGTAGCACATTTATCTTATTTCTTTGGAGCCAGCTAGTTAGCTAGTTGTAGACTTGGCCATGTGCTTTGTCTTGTTGAAATACCCACCGCCTTCCAAGTCCCAAACTATTAGCTGATACCTTCAGGTTTTCGTCCAAAATAGAAATATGGTCATCAGAGTTCATCTTCCCTTCAATTGCAACAAATTTTCAAGTACCCGATGCAGCAGAACAACCCCAAAACATCAGTAATCCACCTCCGTGTTTAACTGTTGGCACAGTGTTCTTCGGCAGGAGAGCTTTACCATTCTTACGCTAAACCTTCTTCACCTCATTGTGCCCAAAAAGCTCGATTTTGGTTTCGTCATTCCATAATACTCTCTCCTAAAAGCCTCTGTCCTTATTCAAGTATGACTTTGCAAAGTTCAAGCGAGCAGCAACATGATATGGTTTGTGGAGTGGAGTCTTTCGAGGTCGGCGTCCGTGTAGGCCTTCCTTGTTCAGACAGCGCTGGATTATGCGATTGCTCATGCTAGTTCCCTGAGCGATCAATCTCTCGGCAATGTCGTCCAGCTTCAGTCGTGGACTAGCATTGACCTCACGACACAGTTTTCGAGAAGTTCCCACCGAGAGCTTTTGTTTACGACCACGCCCAGGCAACATTTCTACAGTACCAAACTTAGCAAACGTTTTTAAAACAGATTGTACTGTAGATCTTGGGATACTCAAACGCTTAGATGTGTTGTCATAACTATTTCCAGCTTTATGGTAGTTAATAATCTTTTGTCTGAGGTCCACACCGAGTTCCTTAGTTTTTCCCATCGTGGCAAATCGTGTACGAATAACAAAGCTCTACTCCTCTGGTTCCCCGTTTGCTCTGGCACAATTTTCTAGAATGATCTCACATCTAGAATGTTCAAGAACGTTTTAGACACAAATTTTTTTTCAATAAAACAGGTATAACGGTAAATACTTCTCAATGAAATGTAATGTTTTCAATTGAATGAATAATTTTGTCTTTTCGTGTTCCTGAAGTTCAGCTTGTTAAATCTTTCAAAAATGAAATTTTGTTCTATAAACTTTGTATTATTGTCACTAATACGTTCTTCACACCCTGTGAAAATCTCATGACTGTGGCTACAATAGTTTTTGAGTAATTCTAGAAAGTTTTGAAAGACGATTGGTGTAGGAATAATATCGTCGCTAACTGTAGTTTGTTAATCCAACCAACTTTCAGTGAAACCCACGACTTAAAAGTTACAGTTTAACTCAGCCAGAGTAAAATTTATTTTTTCAACTTTTAGATGAAGTGATCAACCGTACCATCTTATTGCGGGCAAGTCTTTACTGTTAACTAATATTATTTCATTATGTTTTGAGATAGGGACAAATTCATAATTTCTTCAGTTATTTTCTTGGCGTCTTGGAATGTTGGATATCTGGCTCGAAAGCTGCAAACATTTTGTTGTGATCAGCTATTAAACTGAATAATTTATAGATAGAGTTTGTAAACTTAGTGGTAGTACAAAATGATTGATGCAAACAAAAAAAAATTTAATGGAACATTTCAGGTTTTGAAAAATTTATTTTAAGGAGAAAGAGCAACAGAACGAAGCCCATTTTTTCAAAATACCATACATGTGGTTTAAAAAATTATTTAAATTGAGAAAAGAAAGAAGTAAAAATTAGGAAAAACCACATCTGACTCGGACACGTCCCATGAATGTAAACATTCAAATGCTAAATACTTAAGAACCGTTTAAAATCTGCCCCTCTTGGAAGAAAGAATACGTTAGAGGTACTAAAGACATGAAACTATACCACATGCATTAAAATAAAAATGATGTAGTATAATAAAGAATTATATAAAGAATGGTAAAGAAACGTAAATGAAAAGTAACCTAATCTTTCATCTAAAAAGTGCGAGCCAATTTCCAATTACATCAATGGAAGTCTTATTTATTTGCTACAGGATGTACATGTCCAGTTCCATTGATGAACTGAAAAAATTTTTTTGCCTCTGTAAGTGTCTCATGGCTGTTCAGATGTCTCATCGGAAGTGCGACCATTCGATGAACGCTAAGTGTCTCTAAGCGCGGCCTGTTTTATTGGCACTGATAATGTAGTGGTTTAGTCACCCCTCTACTTTGACTCTAGTCGCTCAAGTGTTCAGTAAATGTAAGATGTACCAATTTAATTACTTTAAAAGACTCACCCTTAAAAACTAAAGTGTAAGCTAAGGTAAGACCGCTACCGCACTTAGTCGAGTAGAACGGGATGGCACAGGTAGTATCAGTAGGTTATACAACTTATTTCCACGGCAGCTTCTGTTGCTGTGCTCAGGCTGGGTCACCTACAACTTGTCTCCCCAGCAGCCTCAGCCGATGCTCTGCAGAATACTCGAAAACGTTTCTGATAAACAGTGAAGCTGCAGGCTAGAAGAGCGTCAACCATGCAATGCAGTGCAATGCTACGAAGAGTATTCTGTGAGACATCAGTTATAAAGTGTCGGATCGATGAGACACTGGTATGCATCCTAATCTTGAGTGTGTCATTGATGATGCATCTGCATGTCTCGGTTTTGGAACACACGTCAGATGCACCTACATAGGTGTTTCAAAATAGGGTTATTATTTCTTTCAGTGTATATTAATTTCTAGCAGTCCTGCTTTTTGTCTAGCGGAAAAAACGCTGATGCTGTCATTAAATGCTCAGTGAATTCAATCATTTCAGTAAAACTTTCTAAGCCGTTCTCAAAACAAACATCAAGGTATCTCAGGAGAGTATGTGATATTTGTTGTAAAGAGTTTTTCAGTTAACATCCTGTTTCAATTTTAAGACAGCACATCTCTTCCCCACGGTTCTATTCAAATCATTTCGATATCAATCTTTTATGCCACTGTTGATCTGGCTTATCAGTAATTTCAAAATATGAACCCCTAACATGTAGTAATAACGATAAACATGAGAGAAAATATATTCGCAGCTGATAATATTTGAAATTTTACATGTTTAACATAAGTTACAATCGAGAGCCCGGAGCAGTCTTCAATTAAGTCATTTCTTCTATGTTTTCTCGATTACCAACCATCGGAGATCCATAATAATCAGCTATAAGATTTCTTAAACAAACGCTCAATATCTAAAAAGTCAAACTTTAAAACATTTTTCTCAAAGCACGTATTGAATGTTAAGTAGATTTGCAAGGACTCACTTTGCCAATTGTTCGTTTCATTATTCGTTTATAGTTGAGCAACAAAAAGAAATTCATACGAAAAACTCATGCTGAATGTCTTATAAATATTACACAAAACTGTCCACTACTGACTCTTAACAACGAGAAGCGACTCTAATTTAACAGCTGTTGGTAATAACTGCAATTATTTCACAGCTTGAAGGGCTCTTTGGCCACATATAACTATGTACTCTCTTTCGATGGTCACCATGGATCCTCCAACAACATGGTGCCGTTCTTACTCGCATCGGATGGCGGAAGTTAAATCGTATGTGCTTCGATAGGGTTGACTCATCTATTTCTCAAAAATTTTCTCCAATTGTTAGATCGCGTGTTTCAACTCTTCCATCTCATCTGTTATTTTGAGGGCTACATAACCATCTGAAAGATCGGTTTCAGAATGATATATAACGAAAAGATGCCATAAGCAGCAATTTCATGAATTGCCTTTCAGACTCACTAAAATTTTTACAGAACGGTTGCTTATGCAAGAGACAAAATCCTTTTCATAGCTATATGATTTTACCTTTAAGTAGAATCAAAGATTAGATGTTTTTTTCAGAATTTGTAATTTATCCTACCGACATTGGAAACAATCATTCAAACAGTGAGTATTTTTCAATTATTATTCAATCCTGCGTATTTTCTCCAAAGAAAAATCAAACTAGGGAAACAAAACTATTTGAATTGATAATTTATTGTTCTATTCAAATGAATTTTTCTAATAGCACTTCAAATACTTACTCATTCTCATTCAAAAGTATAATTAGGCGGCGACTTTTTTGAAAATGTTCATATCGGAGATTACTAATTCATTCGTCAAATTCGATTGTTTATGCATGTTTCCCCATGGCAAGAGCTGAATATGAAGCAACTACAGGGGCCCTTCATCATCCTTGTGTTCGGGCTGCTGATCTCGACAACCTCCTTTGTTGGGGAGCTGCTCTGCCAGAGGCGCGTCCGCCGCCGAGGACTGCAACGCAGCTCAGCCCGCCTCCCTGACCTGCAGCTGATCGAGTTTAGCTCATCATCTCTTGAGTAAAGCGTGGTTGTGAGTTTTATGAGTTATCTAACTAATATGAAGACACTGCTCTATAAAGGTCCATATTCGTATTACTGTTGTACGAAGTTCTGCTGAGCCTATGCTCACAAATTTTTGAAAAATTTCAATCACATTCATAAAACCTGGACTTTTTTAATGAGTTAATTTCAAATTGTGAAATTAATGTTATTTCTCCTTAAATGATTTTTGAAAATTCAAAACGCTTCTCTAGCACGGTCGATTCTGTCAAATTTTTTCATTAAATCAAAGAACAGTAAGGAAGGAATGTGCTGCTCAAAATCTCAGCCCAGCATGCTGTTGGATAACGGTCATAATGACAAAAGACATTTAACCATTAGTCTCTTCTCAGGTAACAAGACAATCAGCGGTGAAATACTTCAGTGGTCGCATATTTCTTGAGGTAATTCTCAAACAAGCCGTCATTTTTGGTAAAGAAAAATATTATAGATAGTTGTTTCAGCATGTTCTGTGAAAACAATGAAGTTCTTACTGAAATGAAGCCAGTTAATCATAAAACTTACACTAATCGACTATGACTGCTTATTAAATACTCTTAGAAAGTTGTAAAATATCGTCAATAAGTTTTTCGTTTTGTGAAGCAACAAATCAAATAATCTCTCAAATAATTCTCCCAATAGATACTAATGTGAGTTCACAAACACTATTTTCTAGTATTGGAATGCATCCGAAAAGTAGTCGAAGAAAATCAAATGATCTCACAATCTGTAATCTGTGTTTTATTTTACTACTTTTTCTCGGTTCCTCAGTTGAAAAATAGAAACAATAAGACATTCTTCTTGAATAGGAAGCAACACCTAATTTTTACTAGAGCCTGCAAACTCGCAAGTGCTTGGTCACAAGTGCTAGGCCTAGTCATACATGAATATTGAGTCTTTCTCGTTCTCTACGGTCCATTGTAAAATCACTTCTAGTTTCATTCTAGCACTCCCGTATCAGTCTTATGGAGAACCCTCACCGCTAGTGACTAACTCCTAACTAACTAACACCCACTAACCACGATTACCGCAAGGGCTAAGTGAGGCCCAAACGTCACTCCAAAAGAATTCAGCGCTAAAAGTAGAGCTTCTCGCTTCCAGTTCTATTGCTTATTGAGCTCGAAAGTATGAATCTATTTACACCAGATAAATGTGTGGGCTTCTAATTATTTCTTTCGCTTCATACAGGGTGGCGCATAAGTAACGCACCCTTTTAAAAAATTAATAATAAATGAACTATGAAAGGTATAAAGATAGGGTTAATTGCAAACGATAGAGGAACTCGTAAAGTTTATTTACAAGTCGTATCCTGTCTACAGATACCCAGTGCATATTGCGGTAATAAATCTTTAAAATTTACCTTCAAAAGGATGCGTTACTTACGCGCCACCCTGTATGTTCTTCATTGGAATTCTAAAATAGAATAAATGAGACGAAAGAACTATGTTTGTTCGCGACATTCACAAGAAACAATCTCTCACATTGTTCTAGAAAATATTCGCAAACAGTGACGTAAAGCATAACAACACAATCTAAAGAGTGTACAGTGATTTCCACGTACATCATGAGTTAATTATCAAAGTGATGTGATTCACTTATCATCCGTAAACGTAAGTATAGCTTCTCACGTAAGTGTAATTATTGCAAGATAGAAGATGCAGTGAAAATCGGGTGTAGAATTTAAAATTGCCGTTCAAAATTTAGTTGTAACATAACATGAATGAAAATTATTGAGAGCAAAAAGTGTGCTAACAGACAACTGACTACACTACACTACAAGATGCGAAAGGGCTAAATGCGTCGGTTTATGGAATATAAATGAGTGCGTTAAAACCGATTATTTACACTCGTCTAAGACGGAAATTCCTCCAAAAATTAAATAGTAGTTTCTAATTAAAATAAAGTCAGTGATGGCGAATATCATGGATATTATTATGTTTCAGCTTTTTTTCTACAAACTTCAACAAATAGACTTCAGCAAGCTTGCGATGAAATATCTTTGTAACATTTGCACTCTCACCAGGTTCTTTGTTGTTCCTGCGGTAATAGAATGAGGTTGTGCTGTGCATTGAAATGTTTCTCGAAAAATTAGGGATTTCCCTGGTCAAAGCGACAGGAAATACATTAACAATATTCATTCTGGTATACAGTTGGTTCAGTATTTATCATTACATCCACTTTAAATTGGAATATTTCGTGGTAACTATGCATTATTTAAACATGTTAGTTGATTAACGAATTCCTGTGTTACTCGAGAATAATATACAGTATTCTAATGTGTCTAAGGATTTGAATTTAAAAAGTCCTGTAGTAGAGTTACATAAGGTACGCACATAACCACCATGCAGTGATACAGTCATCATTATAAGTAAAAGAATAATTGTGTTTAAAGCAATAAAGTGATTCGAAAAATACAGATAAGTAAACAAAAAGCCTGAAAGTCGTCTTTCCTCATATAAAGCATTAAAACTGGTCAAATCAATCGGAGAAATGATTCAGAGGGATGAAATCTGACCACTAAAGTGGTTGATGGATCCATTGGGACCATAGACCAGGACACGAAATACTTTTGGTTAGCATTTTGCAACAACTGAGGTTTGAGCCAAGGTCACACATACAGAATGACCTGAAGCTTTAAGAATAGAATAATTATTGGCGATTCCTTACATAGTTAAATTAATTCGCTAAGTCTCCAAGAATTTCTACAAAGAATGTCCCTTAGAATCGAGAAATAATCCAGAAATACTTAACGTGAAAATTATGAAATAACAGGCTTTGTCTAATTTGGCATAATACTTGAAGTAAAAATAACAAAATAAAAAAACTCAACTCGATAGAATGATGTAACATTATAAACCAAAATCAAGTAAAAGATAAACTTACGACATTAAGACGGTAAAGGAGAGGCCTACGTAGGCCAATAGCACGGAAACAGAAATAGGAACAGAGTCCTTATCAGTTCTCAAAATTCAACTGGATAGAAATTGACAAACACCAAAAGTATACATGTTCTAATTGCACGAATTATCTCAAAATTCCTACGACTATTCCCCACGTACACCCTAATACGTTATTATAAATGAGTGAAAAGTAGCAGGGATGAGAGTAAAAAGACTGATAGCGCAGATACTTGAGCCTCAATAAATTTATCTCAACAAAGGCTTAAAAAAAAATTCGTAAAAACAGAACGTTCGGAACGCAAGCAAGAAGTTCGCCCACATCTTGATTTTAAAAAATTTCAGAGCAAGAGCAGAGTTTTTGCGATGGAATCATTGAGCGAATTTCGGGCACGGACATTAATAAGGAGTATTGCAGTAACTACTCACTCTACGGAGCAATTGTAACTGAGCGCTTAGATGGTACAATGACATAAAATAGGGATAAACGATAAGTTGAAACACCACAAAATGGGAAACCTACATCTCAGATAGCTTTCAAACATATTCTTAGGCGTGGACAGTAAGGAATTGAACAAGACAGAAACCTTTTTTTTTAGAGAGGAAAGAAAATAGAAAACAACTCTGGCGCCCACTCCCACACACCACTTTACAAAGATTTCTGTGATCGGGTAGTGGGGTAGTGACTCGGTCCCTCGCCGCTTTCTTTGAGAGCTTGCCTTCTAGCCTGCATATTCTCAAAAAACATCCAAGCTGAGATGGGTTGCGGCACACGAGCGGTAACTGGTGTATCTAGAGGTACGATTTGATTGCTGTTCATTGGCACCGGCATTAAGTTCTCTGCCACTTGGGCAAAGTTCTCAAGACTTTCCTCCGATCCTTTTGCCACAATATACGGACGAATATTCGCTGGGAGTTTCGCTATAAAGTACACCCGTAGGATATTCTCCGTTAATCCTACGCCAGCGGCTAATTTACACAACTCCCTCAGCACAACTGTCGGCGAATGAGATGCCAAAACACAAAGAATAGATGACGTATCTATAAGAGATCTAACACGTCCGCCTTCAGACATTTGTAATCACTCCAAAAGGTGGTTTTTAATTAAAGAGCAGTGTACGGGTTAACAGTCGGTGAATTATTTTCGGTTCGCCGGCTTCCACCACAACTTGGTGGGCAAGCCAGCTACTGCGCTATAAAACCTAGTTTTCTCGTCAAGGATATTATGGAAGTTATATATGAGTTTCGTGTGACTAAAACTAATCAAGGCTTCCGAAGTCGTGAACTGTGGAAGGTTCACGAGTTTGGATTGACTCGCATTTGTGGCTAATGTCTGATTATCGCTTGAGACATGGTCACTATTCTGCGACATGTTGAAAATTATTACCTTCAATGAGTTTTGCACGTCACTTGTAACTTAACAATGTAAGATTTTTGCGTGGAGCAACTGCGCTGAACTTCTAAACCCACGAAGCACAATGTCGAATTTTAACATAAATGCAAAAAAATTTTATTCGCGCTTTCTCTCTAAAATGCAGTCGGTAATGCACTAGGTATCTAATTGAAATTTAAATGCTGCTCCGAAAGAACAAAAATATAAGAAATTTTATTCTTAAAAACATACCACACCACTTCATTGTAATAGCGTGCAAATAAAGTCTCAAGAACTCCCTCAAAAAAAAACGAAAACACAGTGTCATTCTGAATAGTCACCAATGTGATATTTTATGGTTGGTTTTCAATCTAAGGTACGAAAAGACTCACTAACAAAATTTGGGGTACTGTGTAATTTGTTTGGGAGAGGACAACGAAACAATGGTAGAATTGGAGAACTTAGCTTGGTCTAGTGGTGTTCTCCCTCAAGCTACTTTACGCTCCGAGCAGACAATGAATATCTAAGGACTTTGAACATCAATGCCCGAAGCGAGTGCCTGAGATACTAACGAACCCGACAGGGTAAGAAAATACAACTGGAATTAATGCTGCTCTATTGTGAAAATCGCAGCCAATAATGGCACACGAGGAAAATATTGCTGTCAGGTACAGTAGTAATACACCAAGATACATATTGAAAAACCGTTAGGCGATGTGGAGTGGCAGCACGGATGTCGGTAGCGTGACTATTGAGTACGAAGCGGCGATTAAGGCAGTTGAGACTGTATCTGGCTGAGCGTCTTCGGTGAGTGTTGAAGATCGAAGCCGCTGTGAGAAGACTTGTGGTGCCTAGTAAAATTCTACATAAATTATAATTATTTTTGCATTAAAACTAAAGTGTCGGTTGCGATTCAAAACCTCATTTTATTGACATAAAAAATCACATATTGCACGAGCGCCTAACGCATTGATATACTGACGGCTTTTTGGCAACATCCAGCCAAGGCCGATCGGTAAGCTGGAGATACCAGCCTATTTCACTACCAGCACTGGTACGATGTAGACGTACTGTTTTCTCCTCGATACAACCGTCTGGGTGAGTGTCTATTTTCTGTCGGTGTAAATGTTCAATCATTGTGTCGTTGAAATAGCTACTGCAGATGTGCTAAATGTTTTTGTGTTCACAACTCCGTAGTTAGTCGGCACCTTATGTAATAAGTGATAAAGATTATGTAACTTAAAGATTTCACCTTGAGTGTAATTCGTTTATTAGCTAAACCTCTAATAATAACCTTGTAATATTGAAGCTATGGTTAATGAGCATTGGCTTTAAAGCCTCGTCAAATTAGTTAATTGACTTTGTATGGCGGGTGCAAATAGCCTGTAAAATCATTTAATTTATATCTTGTTTGTGCATCTATAGAGCATCTATAGTCAGCGTAATGATTTAATTAGTCGTGACGTCGTGTGAAATATCCTGTTTTATTGTTCTGACTTATCCTGTCATTGCAGGTCTACCCAGCTACCCCTTTATCGTGATATAGTGTCTTGCCATTACCCCGACATACCACTTACTCATGGATTGAATAAACAGACTTAAGAGAACTCTCTTATTTGTCCTATTTTACTAATTGGAACATTAGACAAGAAAAGGGGATAATGAACACCTTCCCCAAAGTGGTGACCCCATATGATCAAACACCCACCTCATTATCATATTCCACATCGAAAAAACCATTTATCACACAAACACGGTAATAAAAGGGGTAGCTCAACGGCCAACGAAGCCTGCCGGCCGCTTGCTGCATCCAGCCCGACGCCATCACCAAGAAAGAAGACCCGGAGTGGCGCCCAAAAGAAGCCGAAGACAGTCATAGCAGTACTGATCGTAAGTAGATACTCAGAAATCCCAGACGGTTATCCCCATTTTCAATTACGTTATTTCAATTGTTTTCGCGAGTGTACCCATCATTTCCATTGGCCAGTTGCGCAGTATTATTCTCTTTCTTAAGTCTCCCCTATTTTTGATAGCTTCTCTTCTTCTCGCGTTTCGTTTTCTGCGATACCCAGGAACTACTGTTTTAAATCTTCGTGAGGCTATCACTCGCCAATCAGTATGTTTTCTCATCAAAGATTCCTTATCCTTGCTTCTGCCTTTCCTTTTGCCTTTTCTACTTTCCTTGGCGGAACCTGTAAGCTATTTCATCATGCCTAATACGAACTAATTTGATCATTTTAACTCATCTAAGGACTCGCTTACCTAGCTCTTCTACGTCCAAAAATGTTCCCTTTTACGGAAGATAACCATAATGCTTTTGATTTTGAGGAAGCGTTCCTGGACGAACAGTTACTGTCCACAATATCCTTCTTCTCTTTCAAACTCCAAGACAATGTTTCCTAACCATAAAAAAACTCTTTTGCTTCGGCGTAGTAGAAAATATCAATGATTTAATTCTCCATTCATTTTCTTTTCGCAATACACTCGTTATGCCTTGCTGTCGTAAAGAGTGAAGTTTCTTAAAAAAAAAAAAAAAAAAGTAACCTTTCCTCTAGTATGAGACGAGGGCATATGGTAAACGGTCCCTGCCGACAGAGCAGCTGCTAATTCCTGTCCGCACTCGTTCTTGATACTCCTGTGGCATGCTTGACTCCTTTCGCCTTATGATAACTATTCGATACCAGTGCCCAGGGCCTTACTGAACCTTTAATGAAGACCGAACGAATAACTTGAGGGACTAAAGCTAAAAAGTAACCTTTTAAGTGACCTTAAACGTGCTATTGCCGACAATCCTACTCATGGGGCAACTGTCACTTGAAAGCTCGTACCCTACCGCACTTTCCAAGGCTGGTGCCCTGTGGAGGCCACGTCCTGTCGATTTGCCAGAGTTACGGACTATTTTGTACTCATTGAAAAACACAAAAGCTGTCGGACATGATGGAATCAGCCNCACAGCCAACATGTACTGTTGCTGGACCTGCGACCAATAGGAGACTGGCTGCGATTGTTGCTCTCACAAGCGTTGCCAACTTTTGGTATGTCTAACTAGAACTTACACTTCCCGCTGTATTACACGGCCGTAGCGCAGCCACGGTTCAACACAATAGGCCGAAGCCCAATTAATTCATTTAAAAAGACCGAACACCTTCAAGAGTATTTAAAAATTTAAAAACCCGAACAAAAGTTTAATGAAATGAAATCACATTCACACACACTTAAAAACAGTTAAAAGGTAAAAGTAGCAGCAAGAGTGTAGGAGGGCGAGGGTCAGTGGCAGATCACGGCCTAGCTACGTCACCAGTAACCATCACAAGCGAGATGCCCGTCCACAAGACCAGCTGGCCACACAACCATCTCACGTGGTAGGACGAGAAGGAGCCGAATAGCACATACTAAACTCAAAACCTAGGACCTTCGAACACACCGCCCGAACCCCGATCAAATCGACAAAAAATCCCACCGGCCCACACTACAGGCTCAACACAAAAAGCCACGCGAGGCGTATGTGGGAAGAATTTCCCACAAGGTTGATAAATTTTTCTCCCAATTGATAGTGATTATTTTCTCCCAATTGATAGTGATTATTTTCTCCCAATTGATAGTGATTGTTTTCTCCCAATTGATAGTGATTATTTTCTCCCAATTGATAGTGATTATTTTCTCCCAATTGATAGTGATTATTTTCTCCCAATTGATGGCAATTGTTTCTCCCAATTAATAGCGTTTATTTTCTCCCAATTGATAGACCGTTTGACTTCTCCTAATTACTAATTGGCAGACCGTATGATTTCTCCTAATTGATAAAATATTACGTCGATTAACTATTCTCGTATTGCAACGGAAGTAGTGAACTTCGTTGAGACCGGATTCGCATTCCTCGATTTTGGCCTCTTATTAACAATTAACTATTTTTTTACAGCTGCTTTCCCTTAACGAAAAAGACGGGCAGCTCGAGGGCGGCACGACTCTCGGACCACAGTGGATCCGCAGTCCGTCTTTCGAGCGCGGACAGACTGCCTTGTCATCTGTCCCGCTAACACCAGCACGGACCTTGTGTCTTTGTGAACTTTGTTAGTGCTAAAAGTTATCAAGTTTTGATGTAGTGCAAATACTACAAATATTACTTCGTTTCATTCCAAGCCCGTTTCTTCCTAGGCTTTCCTGGAAAAATTTTTCGTTAGATGTTAGTTTTAATCATAAGTTTCTCATTGTGGAAGTTGATAGAATCACCTTACTTGGCTGAGATATTTGTTTTAAACTTAACGTAAATGTTGTCATTCCTGATCAATGCGACACTATAAACAAAATAGATTCTTATAGTTTACCGAGAGGCTTGTCTTCGAAATATGATGCGTACTTGTCCTCTGATTCACAGTCTAACGTTAAAGATACTGTTCATCTTCATGTGTTGCCTTATTCAGTTCCTGTATTTCGTAAAGCACGCCCTGTTCCTGTAAGACTAAAAGACTCTGTCAAAGCCGAACTGGAGCGCCTGCAGAGTATGGGTGAAATTTCTAAAGTGCATGATGGCTAATGGGCATCTCCTACCGTTAGTGTTCTAAAGTCTGATGGCAGTGAAAGAATCTGTGGAGATTTTTCAGCCTCCATTAACAATTGATTGAATCCCGTTCAATCCATCCTACCTGTTATTGATGATGTTATTTCTCAAGTCGGCGACGCAAAGTTTTTCTCCAAAATTGATTTGTCAAATGCGTTTCTGCAAATTCTTTTGGACGAAGAATCCAAAAAGTTTACGACCATTAACATCTCGGAAGGTCTATTTATGTATAATTACTCACCTAATGGTTTGCGTGCAAGTCCCGGCATTTTTCAAGCGTTCATGAATAAAACTCATTCTGGCATCGATAATATCATTGTGTACTAGATTGATCTACTCATTTTGGCCTCCTCTTAAGATTCTCATTTGGAAGTTCTTGACAAAGTCTTGTCCTCGCGGTGGTACAGTTGTTAAGGGATCGGCCTTGCATGTCGGAGGCCCGGGTTCGTATCCCGGCACTGGCGTGGCGATTTTCCCCGTTGGGTATAAGGGAGAGCTCAAGCACAATACCCCACTCAACCCAAGTGTCGGAAATGNCTTAAGATCATATGTATCAGGCTTGATTGGAAATAAAGCATCCTAAGATGCCGATGTTTGTTTGTTTGTCTGTCCTCAAAGATGCTGGAATTCTCTTAAATCTTTTTAAATGTGCCTTTCTAACTGATTATGTGCATTATATAGGGTACGGTTTCGATAACAAAGGTGTTTACCCTAATTCTGAGAAAGTGAATGCAATTCTCAATGCTCCTGTTCCTAAAAACCTCAAACAGCTGCAAGCATTCATTGCATTGGGTAATTTCTATAGTCGTTTTGTACCTAACTTTTCTCATGTCATGCATCTTCTGTATTTGCTACCAAAGAAAGATGTACCTTTCCAGCGGACTCCAGAGAAAGATAAAAGTGTCCATATAATCAAGGATATCTTTCGTTCGCATAAACCTCTAAAATTGTTTGATCCCTACCATGAACCTCTTCTTGAAGCTGATAGTAATGGCTATGGGGCTGCTGCCGTATTATACAATGCGTTGATTCTTCTCTATTGATTGGTGTCCTGTTAAACTTGCTTCAAGATCCCTAAATAATGCAGAGCGAACCTATTCTAACATCGAAAAAAAAAGCCTTTGTGTTGTTTTTGGCGTAGAAAAATTCAAGAAATTTCTTTTTGGTGCTATGTTTCTTATTCATAACGATCAAAAACCTCTTTGTTAACTTTTTGCACATAACAAAGGCGTCCCACTCAATTTTTCCGCTCGGATTCGAAGATGGGCTCTCAAACTTTCCCAGTTTGACTATGTTTTCAGCTATTCGAAAGGTAAATGCAACGTAAATAGCGATTGTCTTAGTATGCTCCCTCTACCCACAACTGTAACAGAACTAGAACCGTATGAACTGATCTTCGCAGTAAACTCTCTCGATAAAACTCCTATTTCGTAAGAAAATTTAAAAACTCCCACAGATATGGATAGTGAACTAAGTCAACTCAAACAATACATAGTTTGGCATGCATCCTAAACCTAATCCCAATTTGTCTAAATTTAAGAACCTTCTACCTCAGATGACTATCACGAAAGGTTTTATATTTTATAAAGAAAGGATTTTAATTCCCTAGTCATCACATAGTTTAGTTCTTGAAAAATTTCATGATGGACATCCTGACATTTGTGGCATGAATTCGTTGGCCAGATCTGTTATTTGGTTTCCCGGATTGGAAAAAATTATTGAAGACAACGTAAAACGTTGCCCTCAACGCCAATTAAATCGAGCAAAACCCAAGTCTAGAAACAGAATGGCCTACTCCTTCTCGTCCTTTTGAACGTATTCATGTTGATCCCTTTTTCTACGAGAATAAAATTGTTTTCATTACTGTAGATGCATTATCTAAATATATTGAAAGCGAAGTTGTATCATCCACGAGTGTGTCAGATACTATTGATGCTTTGAGAATGATTTTCAGCAGAGACGGGTTGAGCGATGTGCTCGTAAGTGATAATGTTTCTAACTTTTCATCTAAAGACTTTAAAGATTTTCTAATTTTTAATGGCATTAAGCACCTCACACCTCCTCCCTATTCTCCAGCCAGCAATGGTCAAGATGAGAGGAGGATAAGGATCATCAAAGACATGTTGAAAAAACTCTCTTCTCCCGAATCGTTCAAATCCCGTCTAGCAAAAGCGTTATTTCAATCACATTGTATCCCTCATATTGTCACAAAAATTGCCCCCTCTGTTACGCTCAACAATCGTAAATTTATTACTTCCAGGGATAGAGTTAATCCTAGAAATTCTGTGTCTAGGTCTAATCCTATGTATGTAACTCAATTTGATGTTAGTGATCATGTTCTTGCTCTGAATTTAAGAAATGGTCCCAAGTGGCTGAATTGAATTATTGGTAGTAAAGTTGCTGTTAATATCTTTTAGGTTCAAATCTTAGCATTAAATGCAATCTGGAAGAGACACTTTTATCAGCTGCTTCATTCATCTGGTAATTTGGGATCTATCAGTAGTAAGGCGGCTGAGCCTTCTGCTTTGCAGCCTGTTAGCAGGTCACCTGTAGAAAATGAACCACGTAAATCAGGTAGAATAATTAAACCTTTAATGCGAATGGATTGTTGAGTTCTTCCTTCCTTTTGTCATATTTTGATCTAAAGGGAGGGAAGTTGTTGTATATTAAAAAATGCGTCGTTGTAATGTGGCACTGATTTTGTGAGTAAGAGATCCGGAAGCTGCTGTTGTGTTCCTCCTTTACGAGCTCCGGAAAGGTATTGTTATGCGCTCTTGCCTGACTTCCGGGCACGGCTGGTTTTAAGAGTAAGTCTGTAACCGACAGGCTCAGTACACGGATACGTACGTACCAGAGTGTTTCCTTACTCCTGCTTTGGTAGTCTAAAGCTACTGAAACTGTAGTTTGCAGCTACAGATAAATAAACCTCATGTTGTGTTGAAAGAAACTACCCAACACTATGAAATATAATACTAGTGAAGCTCTGTTGAAAACACTCTTAAAAGTGCGCACTTATATTGTAATATTAGCAAACGAATATAGGAACTAGTAATATGAGGGATTAGGATTAAAAGTAAAATAGAGAGATACGATTTTTATGGCGTTTAAGACTATGAGGTCGACATTTGGGACTCGGGGTAATTTTTCATTCTTACGCATCAACTAGTATTGCAAATGAAGGGCTCGGAGAGAATGAAATGTTCACCATAACAAAAAATTATGATATTTTCTACTTATGCTAATAATATACTAAAGGATACTAAAGAGTTCACCAGAGTCAAAGACCTGAGAAGGATTGTTGTACAATACTATCTATAACATTTTCAACATAGCTGGAAGAGCACAAAAAGATAACAGCCTAAAATAGTGTTGTTATAATTTACGCACGAGCGTAAAAACTAAAAATTGCCACACAAGACTAACAAGAACATTTAAGACCGGAATAAGAAAATAAAACAATGATGTTCTATGAAGTTATTACATCAAACGAATTACGTGTTCTTTTAAGGAGACCGTCTAGTCAGAAGTCCGAAATCGGTCAAAAATTTTTTGTTATTGCTTAATTCGGTAGAGCAATGCACAGTTGATCAGCGGTAAAAAATTTGGAAGCATCTGACGCACCTAAGACAAGTAAACGGAGGGAGAAAAAGCGGCGGGAAGGGTCAAATGGCGTGTCAGCGCTCATGTGCCATATCATTTCACCTAGATATTGCTCACCGACTGTTTATTTCTAAAGACATATGTATTTATCATTCAGCTGTTGAAGAACTTGTACGATTTGGCAAAGTTGAGTGATCGGTCCCTTCCATGGACCTCCCCCCTCTCCCTCCTGTTCTGTAGACATTTTTAAGACTGCTGGCAGCGGAGGAGTTGAGTGTGACATGAATGCCGAAGCGATTACGATGTCAAACAACTAGCTGAATCTGCCTGTCAGGCTCAGAGTAGCTGGTACTGCATCTGCTATGTTTAGTTAGGATTGAAGCGCGCCTGAGGTGCTCCTGGGCGATGCGTTACTCCAGAGCCTCACGCTCGTCTAGCTCGGTACCAGGCCCCTGGTACCACTTGTGGTACAGGTTTAGACAAGGAACCACAAAATACTTCGAATACGTCAATATTCAAGCCATTTCTTCTCAGAAACTGATAATCGTAGAGCAATGATTTTAGTATCATTGGATATGTCACGAGATGAGTGCGGTCCTCCCCCTCATTAATTTACATTAACAAGGAGACCGGATTCTCGGTAATGAGGGATTGGCGTACCTCCATTAAATCATAAAATACACAAAATACAGGCAACCCTAAAATACACGAATAATTGAATTAACAGAAAAGGTACGTTACATATACTAAAACAAGGACGGTACTCACCGGTGTGAAGGAATCCACTTACACAAGTGCTGATCTATTCGCATCTGTAACGCTGAGAGATGTTGCTTCCGACATTGGGTAGGTATAATATACACCACGGGAATTTCGCATAGGTTTATGATTACAGCAGTGAGTTATCCAACACGTTTAGGAGGCTAGCACACAATGGACATGTTAGGATACATCTTGCAATATCAACTCCTTAGGCTTATTACCCTTTGCTACGCACTAATCCCCACTAACAGAATTGGATGGCCGGCCAGCCCCTTTTTACGTTAGGTACGCTTCTAGACATGATGGAAATAAAAAACTATTTTGTTATTACGTTTCCAACAGCACAAAACACGGCTTCAAATCACACGTGCACTCTCAAGTACAGCATCAGTTCCGATTCCCTGAATTATTCACAGTTCAGTAAAGTATCTTTTGATGATTGTATGACAGCGTCTCGTAAATTTTCTTCAAGTTGAAATGGAACACGAAGAGATGTCTTTCTATGGAGAACTGCCAAGAAAAGAGTAACCGCCCTCCTGCAAGGATACCAAAATTAACCCATTACCTCGTATTGAACTTACTCAACTGATTTGAATCTTTACTTCAATGAATGTCATTAACTTTATATATCACTTATTTCAAAAATATCTCTTGTAAAACAAACACAAAGCTAAACCTCACCCGCCCAATCGACGTTTTAAATTTTTATTTCTTTGATTTAATGTCTCGACCACGTAGGTCTTGTTTGAGACTTCTCTTCTCTGCAAAGGAAACAGATGTTCAAGTTAAATTCTGACAAGTATAATCAGATTCGCTCTATATCTTCACGTATTTTCAGCGTGTTCTTTTCAGCATAATTCTATTTTCACAACCTCCTATATGTGACAACACGTACTTCTTTCTCCGACGGTTCTCGACGCTAGACTGAAAGCTTATTCCATGAAATTCATCTAAGTTTGCTTGAAGGGCTGTCCCCTCTTTCCAAATCCCTTCAAAAAGGAACCAATCACAAATTGAGAGTGTTAGAGGTGCTCGTTTAGTTCCTCCTACCTCCCTCCAGCACAGCGGTCACCTTTCAAAGCCTTTAGCATTTGACACATTTATTTTTCCCATGTATTTATTGTAGAAATTTATGCTTCGAGCGAGCTCAGCTTATCGTAGTTTCGAAACACCTAGCGATAGTCTCCCCTCACCCTAATTTAACCTCTGCCCTCGTGCAAGGAGCCGCCTCTTAGAATAACACACAGCTATGGCCCGAATACACACACAAGCCCACACTAGCACACCACTCCAAAACACATGACAACGGCGACCGTTGTCTCACCCGGCATGCAAAAATGTTGAAGCAACCCGTCTGTACTGTTGGAGTTACGTAATCTTTTTATTTGAAAGAAAGAAAAAAGAAAGAAAAAACATTTATTTCCAATAAAGTACAAACATGAAACGTCGATACATTGGATTT
>JACJUY010009260.1:0-11501 GCA_014220935.1 Platorchestia sp. MABIK | reverse complement strand
TGAGGAACACCAAAGTTATTTTGAAGGAATGGGGACAACTTGTTATCTAAGAGGACTGCATGAGTTCGATTTGATATGTAGCTTTTAAACCAATGTGTATCAACTCCCAAGTTCATTATTTTCCGTAGGAGTTGATCATGTTCGACGCTGTCAAATGCTTTAGAGAGATCGAGTAGCAGCAAAAGAGTTACATTTTTTTGGTCAATATCGCTGTATATTTTTTCAGCGATATTGAGCAGGGCATCTTGAGTACTAGTCTTCTGCCTATAGGCATATTGATTTCGATGAAGTAAATTTGACTCGTCCAAGTGAGATGACAGTTGATTCGTTACTACTTTTTCCAATATTTTGGACAGGACTGGTAAAAGGCTAATGGGCCTGTAATTTGACGCTGTATTTATGTCACCAGTTTTATGCAACGGTCTAATTATGGAGTGTTTCCATTGGTTTGGAAACGCGCTAAGATACTAACGAAGCTTACTAAAAATATGCAAAAACACAAAAAAACACCAATCAGTTAAAGATACCCAAAATTAAGTGTTTCTCAACATTAAATTCCCAAAATTAAAATGTTTCTCAACAGATATGCAAAGAGTTGCTGCATAAAGAGTCAGAGGATTTCGTTGGAATTCATAGAAATATTTTAGTTACATTAAAAAATCCACGATAACATGAATGACTTTATGAAATTTTTTGTAAACTTTATAAAAACTAAACTACTATGAATTTCAAAATAATCCTCTGACTTCTTATGCAACAATTTTTTGCGCATTCAATGATATCTAAATCATTACTCTACGATAAATACTTTCTGAGAAGAAATGGCTTGAAAATTGTTCATTATCCGCCCCATTTCTCCCCATTATCTCCATAATTATGGCGAAAATGTAAAAAAGTGCGAACCAACCCCTATTTATTTTCTAAAATACATAAATTGGTCAGATTTCATAGATCTAGATCCCAAAGAAAAAATGTAAAGACCATTTTCTTGATTCTGACTGGTCGGTGTCCTTAAAATGCTTTAATTGCAGGAAAAAAATTCTAAAATACATTAACATTAACATCCTTCTTTCATACTCGCAAATGGGTATCATAATTCCCATGTCACATATGTCGGAAAAAAAATGACTGACAGAAGAGCACAATAAGGCGCTCCCTTCCTTGCGTTAATCTGAATTTGACAATGCATATAAATATAAGTAACTAAGAAAACATAATCCTTTAGACGCATCGTTCAAAGCACTCTCGTTAGTGCGCATTTATATTAAAGTTTGACTAAACGAACATAGTAACTAGTGACATAACGCAAAATTATGATATTTCCTACGCTAATAACACTGACACACAAGACTTCACTGGAGTCAAAAACATGAGAAGGATCGTTGTACAATGCTACCCATAACATTTGCAAGATAGCTGGGACAACACGAAAAATCAAACAATCTAAAATAGTGTGGTCAAAATATACTCAGAGTGTGTTAGAAACCGACAGCATTTTAGGACAGGAATATATATATTGTAATATAGTGTAGAATGTAAGTTACTAGTTAAGAGTCATCTATGTGGCAACACTGCGGATCGTAAGACCCGCAGGCCGCAGCGGCGCAGCCAGTTACCATTGAGATATTGAAGCGTTAACACGGCATGGCGGTCAAGTGTGTCCCTAGGCTAAGGTTTGGCTAAGGCTCACTAACTCGAAGACTACAATTTCTCACTCTGTCTATCCTGACTGTGCTTCTCTATTTCGTTTCCTATTTCCTCGACATTGGCCTAAGACCCTATTTAGAGTTGTTTCGAACAAGGAAAAGAAAGAAGCCCCGTTTATTTCCAAAAAAGTTGACACATGAGATGCATGACAACATGTTGGTTTATGAAAAATTTCCTAATATAAGAAGTCCTTAGATAAACGTACCATACGAGGAGTACTAATGAACAAACTATACGTGGTCCACTAATAAACAAACAATTCAAGGTTTACTAATCAACAAACTATCCGAGGTGTACAAGTAGATAAACCATACGAGGCGTACTAATAGACAAATCATACGTGGCGTGCAGATAGATTAACCCTGACAAGGACTAGTTAAATAAAAAATATAATTTCTTGGATACTTTATATCCCAAGAGATGGCTGACAATTTATAAATAATTTAAATACTACTAGAGAATCCTTCGGAATTCCTAAATTAATTGTTGAATCGAAGGAAGAAAAAATACATAAAACGCCAAACCGAAGCGGCTTGAAATACCGTCGTAAATGAGTTTCAAGTATTGAGAAAAGGTTAGTCACAAAGTAAATTATAAAAAAACATCACGCAACACAACACGCAACGGTATCTAGAAACGCGTAAACAAACTTACACACAAAATGAAATTCATGGCTTATTCAGCATACGCAGAAAGAGATCATTTTTTTACAATCGCTTTATTTCATTTATCTTTTATATTTTTCATTTTTTCTGTTCACAGATGCGCCCTCTGGGGTAGTGATAGATCTATTTACGCGAAATAAATATATTTATTTCTGAAATATGGTTCAGTGTTAACTGGGCGCAGAGCTGTAAAATGAAATGTGTCTTGAGGATTTATTTTTAAGCAAAAAATTGAGATAGAAACATTTATATGCAAATGTGTGGATATATTCGAACATGTATATGCACACACACACACACACATAGACACACATGTATGCGGGCGCACACACACATACATGCACCCACTTACACACACTTATCCGTATATATATACGTACTGAAAATGAAATAAGAAATATTATAATAAACATAAAAAACAATCTTGCTCATGCTACATCTCAAATGAAAGTCAAGCTCAGAGTAATCGTAAGAGATAATCTGAAGCAAAAAATAAAAAGAAAAGGACTTCGGAAAACGTAACAATGAAATAGTTTTCAATTTCTTAACAGAAATTTTAAGAAAACTTTAGTTACAGTCGAGGAACAACAACAACGACAAAAAATCTCGGGTTTCATCTCCCCTAGGTATTCTCTGCAACATCATGCTGACATGGGTACATGGGATAAAAGAGAGATACAGTGTTAGCCAGATATCACTTATGAATATCAAATATCTACAAAATTTTGGCAGAAACGTATAAACAAACATAAACTTAAAATCAAAATTCTTAGCTGGTTCAACATTCGGACAGAAAGATAATTTTTCCACGATGCATATGATCAATATGAGATTTATTTCATTTGTCTAATTGTAATTTTCATTTTTCCTATTCACAAAAACGCTCTCTGGGGTAGTGATAGATCTATTTTTGAGTAATTTTTCAAAAGCAATAAAATAAATTAACCGGATCATTTTCAAGGGAAAAATATAGATAGAAACATGTTTATATATTAATGTTGATATACATATACCTACATACGTATGCACAGATATATCCATCCATGTGCGTGCGTACATATGTATGCATATACACACGCACACATATTAATATATATGCTTATTGAAAATGAACATAAGGGAAACAAATTTTAAAGATAAAAAGACAAAAAACAACTTATCTCCGACCACATCGGAAATGGCAGTCGAGCTCACTGTAATCGTAAGAAATTATTTGGAAAAATAACTAAAAAGGAAAAAGATTTCGAAAAGCGTAAAAATGAACTGATTTTTAATTTCATATCAGAAAGATTTAAGAAAGCTCAGGTTACAGACAAGGAACAACAACAACAAAAAAAAAATCTCGGGTTTCACATCCTATTGGTATTCTCTTCAGCATTATACGAATATGGGATGAAATGGAATAATTTTGAGGCCGGAAATCACTACTTAATGGGAGATATTTACAAAATTTGGTACGTAGAGGTAGATTAAACAGTGGTCCAGAGTAATAATTTTAATAACTGAAATTTAGAGTTATTTCTGATTTGAAAGGTCAGTGCTAGTGTGCGCTGAACACACTGAAAAATTAAAAAAATTAACAAATGCCACATTCCCCCCTCCCTCCAACTAGCCGAAATCGATTGAAACACCGGGAATGATTTCGAATTAGTGAGACAACGGTAGCCAAAAATTAATTTATTAAAAACATAGCACAACGCTTACGCTATAAGCCTGTTTACTGATGTACACACAAAATGTATTTCAGAGTTTTTCATACGGCTGTTAAATATAAATTCAGAATATAGAAAATAAATAAAATAAAGATGAGAAAGTGTGAGATAATGCTACTAATAATTAAGAAAAAACGACCTTCATTCCGCTTCATTGAGCTGACGGTTGTGTTGCTCGTTATAGTCGACAGAAATAATTAAGATCAATATTAGAATGACTTAGCGAACGTAAAAAGAAATAACTACTAATTTTTTAACAAGAATTTCGGGAAAATCAAAATTTCAGGTAAATGGGGAATTCACACCGAAGTGTTGCAAGACCCCATAACAGAGATGCAAAATGACGTGATACATTCACTCTAAATTCTTTTACAGTTTTAAAGTTTTTGATATGCTGGGAAAGCTTGTTCTTCATAAGAGCTCCAGAAACTGAGAGAGCTTTTTGTCCCACGTTAGATGAACGGTATCTGACCAAGACATCATTCTTCCGATTTGTTTTTTTGTTTGGGATATTAGATGGAAATTTTTTTCCCCAATACTGCATTACTCTGAGGGAGGTACAGAGATGAGAACACTCGTCCAGCTTTTTGGATCATGAATTTGTTCGGTATCGGGGTCCAGTCGAGTTTTCTTAAAAAGAGGGGTGGCATGATCATGTTTCTTGGAATTTCCTTTGCATACCACTTCGGCTGCGAAGTTAATACATTTTTGCAACTCTTCTTGACGATATTGAGGTAAATCTCCCCACACTCGACTGCAATAGTCCAGACGCTATAAAATTAAAGAATGAATCACTAATAACCTGGATTTTTCATCAAGTGCGTTCTTAATGCGATGAAAGAACATTAAGGTTCCGTTAATTTAGTTGTACACTGTTTCTACGTGTGAGTTTTTTTTGTAGAACCAAACACCAAATTTTTTACCTATCTACTGGTTCAATTTTATCGTATCCAAATGTTAGCGTTAACGGTGGTAAATTTCTGGACGCCTTCTGTAATCCAAAAAATAATGTATTGCGTTTTACTTGTGTTAAGCTTGAGGCCATTAGGGCCATACCACAATTTCAGATTTCTTAGAAGGCTTTCAGCGTTGGCTTGTGTTTCTTTCAAATCCGCTGTCGAATTTGTCATGGCGATTTGTACGTCATCAGAACACATTGAAATTTTGTGTTTGTGTTTTTGTGTTGAAATTTTGTGTTTGCCGGCATAGTGCGGAAATCAATGATGAAAATTGAAAATAAGAGCGGGCCGAGGATTGAACCTTGGCGAACGCCCAAATCATTTGGTATGAATGGTGACATTTTGTTATTCAAGCACACTGCATGAGAGCGGTTTAGTAAGTAGCTTTCAAACCACCGAGTGTCTATTCTGAGACTTGAAATTTTTTGTAGAAGTTTTTTGTGCTCAACACTGTCGAAAGCTTTGAAGAGATCAAACAATAGTTAGAGAGTTTATTTTTGTGGCAAGAAGGACATTTTAGAGGCGAGTGGATTATCAACCTATGTGTCATTGCTATGTATCTTTGTGCTATGTGAATTGTGGTGCTATGTTAATTGAGCATGCTACTGTCTGATTAGGTACTAATAACATTGTTATGCTAGACAAGAATATTACATTGGCGACGATGATTTTGGTAGAACCACTGGGCAGAGACTGGGCAGTGACTAGTGAGAGAACTCAGAATCTCCCTAGTGAATTTTTTTTCATAGTGTGTTGCACTGAAGAATATCCAAGATGCCGACGGTAGGCTCGGTGGGGGAGTTCAATCCTATGGATGAGGAATTTGGGGACTATGAAACCCGGTTGCACCCAAGAAGGTTGAATGGATGGAAGCGGCATCGCTATCTTTTGCCAGTCAAGTGAGTGAAGCCACTTCTGCCTTCCCAAGCCCCGCACACCACTCGGCAGTGCTAGTGTCAAAAGCTAGTCGATGCCCCCCTTCTAGCATGATCACCTGTGCTGCATGCCAGATACAGCCAGATCTTGCATCTACCTGCGAAGCATGCCAGATACCACCATTGTACAGATCATTCACTATCAAAACTACATGTTTATTTGGATAAGAAGACAAAAACACTACGAACTGTACAATTATATATTGCTGTCGAAATTTCCGTCATGATAAGTTGTGAGAATCTCATTAGTATTTCATTCTTTTGCGGGAATATAAATAATAGATATCAACTGAACACGCACATTTAAAGACTGTTGTTCGTTTTGTGTCACAATAGTTCGTTGTCAAGCAACCCAGGTAGCAAAATTTATTGACCTAATGTTGAGCCAATGTACAGTCTCAAGATTGACTGGATTTTTAAAATGAACATTGGGGAAATACCTTATTTTGGAAAATTCGGTTGATGTTGGAAAAATATATGGGCCCAATAACAATATTATCATCAACCCAATGTCACTAATTATTGTGCCAATATTGAATTGATAATGAGGTGTTCCCTACAATAACATTGGCTTAATACTTAATTCCTGATTTCAGATTGAATTTAGTAAAACATATTGTCCCAATAATGATATTTTCCCCAACCCAACATCAGCTAATTAATGTGTCACTATGGACTTTATATCGAGGTTGCAAGACCAGGTGTTGCTGCGTCAGCCTATCAGTTCCATTTTGCGGCGTGAAGCGGCGGCCTTACTTATACTTCCCCTACATTAGGTATCGGTGATACGCAGAGGAGAAATTGGAACTTTTAATTGACAAAATTTCCATTAAGATATATCACAATTACTGAACATAAATAGACTGGAATTGAGTTTGAGGGGTAACTAAGGTAAGGCACTACAAGGTGTTCCTTAGAAAAATACAAGGTGGTCGGGCAGCCTGTACATGCAGTTTGATCCCGTCAAGGATGCGTAATTGTTCAATATATAAACATTTATTGCTATTGTAACATATGACAAACGATTTAAGCATATTTTTTTGGAAAAACTAGGAAGTCGAAACTCATTGGACGACTGAAAAAACAAGAACTGTGAACCTGTGATTACAGTAATTCTGAATATACATATTATTGTAACGTATTCACATTTCTTGATATCTGTCAAATATATCTGCACTCATTAATGACTGAAATAACTATTCATTAACTTAATTGGTACATATTAAACAAATTACTCCGTGTTATTGGCGTACGATATCAACCCAATGATTGGGAAATAATAATTTATATATAATAAATTTTATTAAATTGCGAGATTTTTAATTATTATGAGACAGTTTCCACTTATATGAATATCATACATATATAAATATATATATTCATATATGCACTGTTAGTTTAATATTAGAAATAAAACTATTTACTACATTGTCCCAATAACAAGTTGATTTCATAAATAAGTATATCTTTTTTAGATATTGTCTTGTTATTAGCCTATTATTGTAATCCAAGATTCCAATATCGGGTCAATAAATAATTATTAACCCAATTTTGGCCTAATAATTTCTTGCTACCTGGGAAAGTGAACAATATTTATATATATAATTGCTACCTGCAGTCTGATAACTATACGTAGATAATGCTAGTTTGTGCAGGATGTTTCAAAATCTAGCCGTATCACTGCCACCATCACACACACCACCACCACCACCCTGCACGTGTGATGGCTGCCAGATACCGCCATTCTACAGATCATTCTCCATCAAAACTACATGTTTATTTGGATAAGACGACAAGTGTTTGTAACGTAAATTCAAACTAAATATTGCGAGGAATTGTATCATCAAATTTCATATATTAAAACAATAAACTGCTAATATCTCACAAACCTTAAAGTGTTCTGAAAATTTAATAGAAAAAAACTCTTTATCTGACCATATTCTGCTCGTGCAATTGTGTACCTCTTGTCTTAAAGGATCCTGCACAAACTAGCATTATCTCCGTACAGTTATCAGCCAGCAGGTTGTATCTATATTAACTTAATATATCTGAACACACAGTGGTTTGCTTTAATCGCAACCTCATCAGAAACTTGAAAACGAAAGAAATTCCGATACAATTTATCATTTTTACTAAGAAAACGTTTCGGAGTCCAGCTCCATCATCAGTTTACACGAAAAACAAAAGAATTACGTCTGAAATATAAGATCAAAGTAAAATGAAGGGTAAGTGCTATAAATATAACATGAAAGTTAAAATATAAAGTATGAGACGGACAAGAACAAAGAATAAAATACAGAAGCACAGAAAGAATACATGTGACACGTAAGTATGAAATAAATTAGGATGGTTCTGACGAGGAATCTACTTATTCACTATTTGCAAAGGGAACGAACTGTCCATACTGTTCAAATGAGGGTTTCGCTTGAAGATATGCAAGGACTAAAATTCTGAAGTCATACGGGGTTGAAGCGGAGTCTCAAATTTTGTTATCCGCAGGAGATTTAGGAACATTGCATTATTAACTTAATTATGTAATACCTAAGTAATGATAGCTTTTTGAAAATAAATATTTTTCACTTGGCCTAACAACGAACTATTGTGACACAAAACGAACAACAGTCTTCAAATGTACGTGTTCAGTTGATATCTATTATATATATACCCGCAAAAGAAAGAAATACTAATGAGAGTCTCACAACTTATCAGGACGAAAATTACGACAGCAATATATAACTGTACAATTCGTAATGTTTTTTCATTCTTACACAAATCAACATGTAGCTTCGATAGAGAATGATCTGTACAATGGCAGTATTTGGCATGCATCGTAGGTATATGCAAGATCTGGCGGTATCTGGCATGCAGCATAGGTGATCATGCTAGAAGGGGGTATCGACTAGCTTTTGACATTAGCGCGACCGGAAGTTATTGGCTATCTTCTTACCAGTTCAACACTTCGAGCATTTCTTGGAGGAACGGATCGAGTTTTGAAATCAAGACGGATCATCGACCACACTGCTTCGCTCTTCACAAATCTACAGAGGGCATCATCCCTTGCGTGGCCAGACAACAGTCGTATGACTCATAGTCAGAATGTGAGATTAACCACATTAGCGGCACCACCAACACGGTAGCGGACGCGCTATCGCGAATGGTGTCGGCAACCCTACCAAAAGAATCTTCAATCGACTACGAGGAAATATTAAAGGAACAGAATAAAGATCAAGAATTAGAAAAGCTCCTGCATCCAGCATCGAAGAGTGCTCTGAAGATACGACCTATCAATACACACACACGTCAGTAAAATACCCTGTGGAGCAACGTGTCCACCGGCCAGGAGAGGCCGTACATCCCCAGGAATTGCCGAAATACAATATTCACGCATTTTGAAGGAGCCAGTCATCTTGGCATTCAAGCAACGCGGTACCTCCTGAGACAACGGGTAAGCTGGCCCAGCTTCAACAAAAATGTCGGCAGGTGGACACGAGAATGTATTCCACATCAATCGAGCAAGATTACGAAGCACGTCAAAAGTCCACTTGGAAAAATGCCAGTTCCAAATGAACGATTCCAAACCATACACGTGGACATCGTCGGAACCCTGCCCGTATCGCAGAATTGTCGGTATCTGCTTACGTGCATTGATCGTTTCACAAGATAGTGCACGGCTGCACCAATGATGGATTGTACGGCAGAAACATCGGCCCGCGCTTTTCTCAAGAGCTGAGTGCCTTCGTTTGGAGTTCCGACGGCGATCATTACAGATCAAGGAGTGCAGTTCGAATCGACACTGTGGAAGAACCTCCTAGCAGCTTTGAGCACAAAGCGACACCGGACTACAGCCTATCATCCACAAAGCAACGGCTTGGTGAAAAGGCTACACCGATGATTGAAAGAATCTTTGAAAGCCACTGTAACCGACGCGAACTGGGTGGACGCTTCGTCCCTCATACTTCTTAACATCAGAGCCACCCACACTCAGATGACAACATTTTACCAGCCGAAATGGTGCACGGGCAGACGATACGCCTCACCGGAGAACTACCTGCAATGAAAAACGAAACACTACCAGCGGGAGAATTCCTGCAAAGGCTACAAGAGACAACGACACAATTACAGCCATACTCCCAAGGCAGCGGGGGCCTACAAATGTCAATGTCCCAGACACCTTGCGAACGACAATCAACGTTTTCGCTAAACATGGAGAGCTCAGAAAATCACTGCAGAGACCGTACGATGGCCCTTTTCGTGTTCTACAAAGGGCTTCGAAGTACTTCACCATAGACATGCGACGAAAACCTACCAATATAACAATTAACAGGGTGAAAGCAGCGCGCCTACCCGATATCAGCGAAACAAAAAAGGAGCACTTGGAATCGACAAGCGCGACGGTCGACGATGTCTACGAAGGAGTCCTCTTTCACTCAGAAGAAACACAGCGACAGACCCAGCCCTACACGACAGCACACGACAACGGGGCAAAAAACAACTGTGTCATGGCTCTGGTGGATCCTGAACAAGGAACCATAATAAAATACGGGAGAAAAATCAAACCCCCACTGAGTGACTCGAAAACTTAAAAAAACAACCGGGGGGCGCTTGTGGTGGTTTCAATAAGCTGTGCGCAAACACCACCACACTAGCTTAAGAAGCGTAACCTCGCACACCCTGAACAGGCCTAGAAGCGCCCCTACTGGCCGACCAACAAGAGCACATGTTTGGCGTGGAGGTGCCGCACTAAGCTCTATAAGCTGCCCTCTTCGAGCAATCAGGCGACATCTCAAGGCACCCACATAAGTTTAGCTCAGCTTGGACGGCGTCAACCCGCCACTTCACGTCGACCAATCAGAGAGCTAGTTTGGCGCGGAGGTGCCGCACCAAGCACTGTATACTGAGCTACGCGGCAAGCGCAGTTTTGGTTCACCAGTGAAAACTAACGAACAAGCATCGAATAGTCTACGCAGAGCTCGAAAAGTCTACCAACCTCAGATGTTCGAAAGTCTATCACCCTGAAAACTAACGAACAAACACCGAGTACCCAGCAACGACCAAGACTGCTCAACTCTAAGAAGACTCCACACCCCGCTCGACGAGCCTTGCCTCCCTACCGCGGACCGAGTTGTGAGTTCTTTTCTAGCTCTTTTGCTCTCTAAGTTAATTAGCGCAGTGTGTCGCCGGAAGGTAGTAGACCCTGGTGTACCGAAAGGCCCCAGACCATCTGGGAAAACCCCATTAGAGTAGCGAGGGAGTGGGTACAAGTAGGGCACCAGCCACCTTCCAGATAATCCGACACCTGGTAACAAAATACACCAGCACTTAGGAGTAACACCTTCACCATCATGTCCTCCCGTCAGGGAGGACGAGGCTCATGGAGAGCCGGCTCGAGCCAAAATACTCGCAGCCTACTACCAACCCCAATGCAACCAAGACTAAACCATACCTTTCAAAGCACACGCACCAACCCAGCCTCCAACAATAACAACCACCCACGAACGAACAACCAAACTCTTACAGCCAACC
>JACJUY010009259.1:0-11833 GCA_014220935.1 Platorchestia sp. MABIK | reverse complement strand
TGTAACAGAGCGAGTATAAGCTACATCAAGTGTAAATTGATAAATTTTAATGATAGATTTACCCCTCAAATTCACAATACCAAAGCGCGTGTGACAGCAAGTGTAAGCTACATAAGCTACATGAAGTGTAAGGACTAATCCCGAGAAAAGAACGTGTGTCGCAACACTCTCTGTTCCCTCGCTGCAGAAACGAAGCTTAAATCAATAGTGCTAAGATTTAGTGATCAAAAGAAGCGGTGTCGTGGCATGAGTTTCGATTAAAGTAACGACATTGGGGGGGCAAAGCCATCCTTTGGAAAATGTCGTACATGGAAAACCTTTGATGAGAGACCCTCTTCTTACGAGCGTCTGGTGTCTAGAAGGTGACAGGTTACTATGTCACTACGAGCAAGTATTGGAATCTGGACGACAGCAGCTATTGTGAGTTACTATGGTAAAGATAAACACTTTCATAAAAAATTTGTTGATTTAGATAAATTGAGACAGAAGAATCGAGACTGTATTTTTTGAAGGACGCTTCGACGTTTTGAATGATCAGCATCCCTTCAAAGTTATGTAGCAAGTAAAGTTTTTACATTGTAGTGCTGATCAACGCAGAACAATACTGTTATTTGCTGATATAAATGAATAATAAGTCACAAATATTTTTCAAAGCACAACCCGTGATAAGGTACATTCATAACAGGCTCTAGTTCTCAGTTTACTCAGAGGAGTAAAGTTAGTTCGTTCACGTAAACTAGAACGAGTTTGCTGGATTCTCATTCGCCAGTAGCCACTGCCGATTCTTAAATCAAAATCTGATACTTATACCCGTTGAATGTGATGCTAGTAACTTATTTATGTGCTTCTGAGAATTCTGCTCGGGAGGAGTGTGCAACTTTAATTCAATCGGATTTTGAAAGTTTGCTTAGTCTCAATGTTTTCTCTTCTTTGTGCAGGATCAGACAATAATTACAACCTTATTTTACTCTTGGCCGTTACTGCAAGTCATAAAAAGTGGAGCTAAATAAATAAATGGAAAATGGTTTGTGACTTTTACTTGCTTGAATAGTCTTAAATTTAAATCTTTCAGCCCGATTTAAACTCATGGAATCTTTGATTGATCCACTGACTATATTCGAGAAGGTCAGAAAGTTGCACTATAAAGAGACAAAGTTGGTAAATGGATTAAGAATGTAAATAAAAAAGAAGCCTTGTTGTTTAAGTAGAATGCTACGTGGAACATCTCATTGATTGTCTTTTGCTTGAACTCTCTGGAATTTTAACAATGATGATGATGCTGAATGAGGGAAAAAAATGAATATGTTAGTTTTTAGCGTCATTGTTGGTCACTCAGAAAAATTCTCGACTGCCACAAAACGTAGTACATCAAATTAGCGTTTCAGAGGGAAAGAATGTAACTATGCTCTTCAGAGGAGCATATTCGAACAACAGAAATACGTATATTACTGCACATTAGAGTAGCATATTACGCTAGCATTAACACAACAACGCACCCCAGAGCAGCGCATGAGAATACATTTAAAACAGCCGTTACAACATTTTCTAATTTCGAGGATTAATTTTCTTATTTATGTTTCAAATTGAATAAAGAATGATATTATAATGTACCTCTGTGTAGCATAATAAAAACAAAATGGTATTAGAAAATATAGTATTTCAGAGTGTAGCCAACAACGGGGAGGAGAGAGAGTAGGGGAAAGAGAAATATAAAATGAGTCGCATCTTTCAAAGCGACGTCCAACGCACTAAATTCAAAACAAATTTCCAAGAAGCTTTGAAGCCTTGGCCGTGTCTTAGGAGTAATAACTCAACTATTTCATAACATTCAAAATTATAACATGTCATTAGTAGACGCAAATAACATAAAACAGGCAGCTTCATACAAACCTGCTCGAGAAAACTCGGTTTCTTCGAATACCAACGCTAGATTAAAGTGTTTCTAGTTTAATGACGTCAGTTTTGAAGCCCCTGAGCTCTTCAAATTTTATTTTAGGAGTTTTTATTTCCTGAGATGACGAAGAAAATGCAATACTACGTGATATTATTCGAATAAAAAAGGCTTCAACTTGGTCGCACTGGAAGTGTTTGACCTTGAATTTTCGGAGCAGGTGTTTGCATTTCCTTAATACGTGAATCTTTTTTTTTTCTTAAATCAAGTTAGCTAGGATGCGATGGATGTCCTGGAAATCAGTAGGATACCTTAGAATTATAGAAGTCCATAAAATTGTCGCTGACGTAGCCTACGTAATGATTTTACGGATGATGTGATATGGAAAATAAATCACTTAATTTGCTCAATTTTCCTAAAAATTTCTAATACTGAAACGTTGTTCCATTTATGGCATCGAAAATCATTGTTAGATTACGAATAGGAGGCGTTTTTAAATATTGATTATATTAGCAAATTAGAATCAGACATTTCTTTATATATTGCCGCGAAAAAATTTTCTGAACTTTTACCGACACGTAACCGGTGGTGGTGAACTTTTGCAATTTACTGGTGGTGGCAACAATGCCTCTACAAATTGTCTAGGATTAACTCTCTTTCAGTAACAATTTTTTGAGACATTTTTTACAATTTACTTTCTTTTAGCAGCAGTTTCTTGAATTTACTCTACCTTGCTACAATACTTTGAAACATTTTTTATAATTCACTTTGTTTTAGCATCAGTATCTCGAAATACATTGCAGCAAATTATTTCGAAACAAATTTAAAAAAATTACTTCGAAACATCCTTTAGCAAATTATTCCAAAACATATTTTAGCAAATTATTTCGAAAAATACTTTAGCATATTATTTCGAAACATATTTAAGCAAGTTACTTAGAAACATTTATTAGCAAATTAATTCGAGCCTATTTTATGAACGCAACAACGCTGCAGACTGCACTCGACGCGCTTCACATGCCCCACACCGCGAGCTGAGGTACGATGCTCTGTGAGCAACTGCAGCGGCCCCATTTTGGCTCCCTGCAACTTTACCGTAGAAATTTCCATTGCCGTAATTTCAACGGTGGTCATGCCTGCGTTGTGTTGCTTAATGGAGCAATAAGTGTGGAATTATAGTATATATTCACGTCATTATGGTGTGTACTAGCAATTAGTAATTGTGGGGTATGTTTACTACATTGTAGTGTGTACTAGCAATTAGTAATTGTGGGGTATGTTTACTTCATTGTAGTGTGTACTAGCAATAAGTGTGTAATTATGGGATTTGTTTACTTCATTGTACTCAAATTTGTGCTTCATTACGGAGATGGTTGAACCTTCGTTACGTGAATTAATGGTTTACATAAGAATGAAATTATTGGAGTACTTTACTTTGTTATATTGTATACTTGTGTTTCATTGCAAAAAATTTTTAAAACAGTTCACTCTAAAATATTATGATGATACACATGTGACGAAAGAGCGCCGACGCAATACTGTTTCAAATTCTAAATACACACATGGGACTTTCCCTCAGAAAAATTCGTGACAATCATCTGTTTTCGAAATAGAGAAATTTAAATGTCAAGCTAGTTCCATAAAATTCAATTAAACATGTTCCACATCACTGCTTCAACTAAATGCACCGCGTACGTAGTAAAATCCTCATCAGAATCTTTGCACTAATGATGGTATTTTTCCTACGTCTGCGATATAATCAATGAATGAAACGCACTACGAATAGAACACATCCAGATCGAGTAAACGATCACCTCCAATAAATATTGCAACAAACAAACAGATTGCTCATTAATTCAAGAATTAAATGATAACAATTTGAGCTAAATGTGATAACAATTGAGCTGTGTGTGATAACAATTGGACCGCATATGATAACAATTGGACCGCATATGATAACAATTGAACCTTAAATGAAAACAATTTAACCTTATATGATAACAATCGAGCTGTATGTGATAACAATTGAACCGCATATGATAACAATTGAACCTTATATGATAACAATTGAACCTTAAATGATAACAACTTAACCTTATATGAAAACAATTGAACCTTACATGATAACGTTTGAACCATATATGGTAACAATTGAATCGTATATGATAACAATTGAACCGTATATGAAAACAATTGAACCGTATATGTTAACAATTTGAGCAATACAGCTAACAATTACATGATAACAGTTGAATCGTTTATGATAATAATTTCAGTAATATATGTAGGTAACAATCAAATGATAACTGACCAGCACCAGGTAGCAATCATATGATAACAAACAGAGTTATTACTCACCAATTTGAGCAGAGTTTCGATATTCAAAGCTGAGTTGAGATTTAGCTTGCAGCGACTGCAGAGTCCGTTGAATGTCCCCTATCCCTATAAGTATTCTAAAGCCTTCGGAATAGATCATTGATGTTATGCTTAGCCTTCAGCAAAGAAATTAATTGTAATGCTCAGCATTTGAAATCAATGACAATCGTTTTGGTTTGTCATTGGAACAGAAAATAACAGGAATGCCCAGCCTTTGGTCCAGAAGATAATTTAAGTTGAACAATATTTATGCGCACAACGGAAATGAATTTTTTTTAATGAACTTTTTATTTCAGTAGGAGCTTTAGAATCGAATAAAATAAAGTTATGTGATAAAGAATTGGAAAAATGAACATGATGATCAGGGAATCAAAACTGGAGGATTAGTCACATAACTGAAAAATTTGTCATTTTTTGTTAGATTGGTATGTGCACTGCGTAATTGGTATTCATTTTGAGATCATGTATTGATATTTGAAACGAAGTCAAAAATTCAACCAAACGTCAGCTTATGGAAAGAAGTTAAGATGGTTTTCGCGGCGACTTAATGTTTAAAAACAAAACTATGGCCCTTTCTTCTCCGTAATTCTACAACTATTAAAGTTGTAGAATAAAAATCGCTTTTGTTTTAGTGATAAAAATAGTGATTGGCAGACAAAAAACAAATAGGAAAGTAAATACAAGAGCAAAGGCTTCAAGAGCGTTACTCGCTGAAGATGCCAGCGTGTGAAGATCTGGATATTTCGAAATTTTTTGCCTTTAATCACTGGTATCACTTCGTGACCCACTTTTTGGAAGCCCACTAGGTCTTAACACCAAAAATATTTATCATAAAAATGCCCTCTGCTCGATTTTAAACACATTTTTCAAGCCGTTGAGTTCTAGGCAAACCAACTTTCTCGTCCGTTCGAAGAATTCTCGTTAGCGATAAATATTTCCGTTCAATCAACAATCATATGTCGTGCGTTGGCTAGTCGGTGTACAAAATTTTGACCAGAAAGCTGAGGAGAGTTGAAAATATGAAGTAAAAAGCATCTGTGGCAGCTACGTAAAGGCGCTCGATCGGATGAAGGCCAAACTAACGTGTCCGAATGGTCTGACGTTTCTTCCGAGACTCACCACAGCATGTCAATGGCTGACCAAACTGCACTGCACTGCGTTGCCTTCAGGAGCTCAACTAATTATTCAAGCTTTATGTTCTCACTGAGAGCATTTCGTATCCGTAAATGAGGTATATTGGACACAGAGATGAAGGACACACACGGAACCATGCACGTCGACCACCGAGTTGCTTCCATGCCTGGGTGCAGGCTCATCGATCGCCGCTCTCTGCGCAACTCAGACCAGGTTGAGTTCACACAAGGTTCCCGACTCGACGAAGACTCGCTATTTAAGCGAAAGTGTCTCCCTCTGAATGATGGCGACTATAGGGTTCACGTTCATGCAACGCTGAGTTTGAGGCTTTGCGTCAAAGATATGAGTTTCTGTCTCTTATTCCTTCTTTGAATGGAAGTTATCGTAACGAGAAGTGTAAAGTTTAGAAATTCAAATGACTGGTGGATAGTAAATCCGGTTCGTGGACACGGGAAAGAGGCATCCTCTTTCCAATAATGCTTCACTTTTCATAGCCTTCCGTTCGTTTAGCAAAGCAAACAAACATGACTGTCCATTGATCGTTCGTGTAAATACGCTCATTTGGGCACTTACGGATGACGCTCTTCAACTGATATCCAATCGCGCTAGAAGAGAGAGCGTTATACGAACTACATGAAGCTCCAGAAGGCCATTACGCGAGCATGTTTACCGTGACAATTATGCTAGCATAAACATCGCTCTCATGAACATACCAAGCATCAATATTTATTCAGTTGTAAGTGGGACAGAGAATCCGATTACGTCTCTTCCCTTCCGGAAGCGCGTGACCTTGATCATTTACGTTTCTAATTCAATGCGCGTAAGACAAAATTACTCTTGCTACAGAACGTTGCGCTTAGCTAATTTAGGATACATAATATAAGGCCAGTGCAACTTATTTGGATACGCTGTTGATTTTGACGATATTTCTTTGTTAGATCTGCTATAAGAAGGATGGCTAAATTTAATGCACTTATTTAAACAAACAAGCCACACGGGATGCATCAGATAATCAGCAACGCGAGTAAAACAAGTAAAAATCTCGAGATTTCTATTTTTATTAAAACACGACTATTTACATTCAAGTTAAGTGCTTGGATCAAACATAAACGTTTAAAATTACGAGGAATTTTTTTCTTGAATTGAGTTAATTTACTCATGCGTCAGAGGTGTGGTCTGTCTTAGGTTTACCGCAGACCATATTCTGGGGGTTTACTTACCAGACGCTCGTCATGGAAGGAGAGTTGTACTGCGAAGCCACGGTATACCGTGTGCGAAGCTCAGATCTACGGCGCTGCAGGTCAGAACGGGGAAAAAGCATTTCAATAACCGTCCAACAACATGACATAAAAATAACTCGTCTCATTGAAACGTTCCGTTGAAGTCTGCTGCAGTTGAAATCTGCAAATTACCGAGTTCTGGTACTTTGAATTTTAAGGCCAACATTTTCTGCACTTTAATACAACTTCCCACGAAAGTGTCTCTTCGTCAGACTAATAATAATAATACCCTACTAGGAATTCTAATGACACGTTAATAAAAACTAGCAGTATTACCAGAGAAAATTCCTCGGCCGATAATATTGCAATCTAACCCTACGTAATTTTCATCTCATAAAATACTGCAGCTAAAAATCATGACCCGGCAAGGGTTTTGTCAAAAATGTTACGTTGTATTAAAAGCTTTCCTTACAATTCGATTTAATATCATAAATTTGAAGTTACATCTGAAACACTGCCAAAGCGTTTTCAAATGATGCTATAATCTATCACACCTTCAGGAAGATTTGAATTCGCAGTGGTTGAAGAACTTTTATCCCAAGACAGTTGACCGCTGAATGAAGAATGATGGAATCGAGCGGAAATATATAATCTTAGAGTTTCTGTGCTACGGTTATTCGCGCAAGCTATGAATGATGCAAAATACAAACAAATTTTTTCAGGCTTTTTGTAGCTTGAATTCTCGTCTAAAAATATGTAAAGCTAATTTAACAGTGTCGTTGCATTACTACAACCCGTTTCATTGAGTTATCAAGCGTCACGGTTGTACTAACTGACGATATCATGAAAAGACAAGTAGAATTGTAAAATAAATATTATTAGTAATAGCACAGCAAGGTGTGTTTTATGATATGAGTATAGTTTTAAACTCAGAACCACAAAAATGACATATGTGAAGGTGCGTTCAGAGTTACAGTTCTGGAAGTTCTGCTCTGCTGCTGCCCTCACACACCCAAGCGCTCAGCATGTCACTAAAGCAGCTCCAAATGCAAACAGCTACAGTGAGAAGACATCAAGAGGAAGCGTTTTCGTATCATTGTTATTTGTTTCAAAGTGAATCTAAAAAAATTATTTTTGTGAGTGTTTGGGAAGGAGATGTTCTGTAAATATTCTTCAATTTAAGTTAATGCTCCTTTTGAAAATTGATGGCGTACCCAAATATTTCTGTTCTCCAGTTTTTTTTCTGGATTGCGTGTCGCAAGTGACTGAATCTGAAGGTGGTGGTGGCGATTCAACTGTTTCAACTGATGGTGATGGTGGTGGTGAACTGTAGGTGGTGGTGAGCTGTAGGTGATGATGAACTTTAGGTGGTGGTGAATTGTAGGTGGTGGTAAATAGTAGGTGGTGGTGAACTGTAGGTGGTGGTGAACTGTAGGTGGTGGCGAACTGTAGGTGGTGGTGAACTGTAGGTGGTGGTGAACTCATTAAATTCTCAGCTGTGATGGCGCATCAAAGCTGTGGTAACACAAAACTGAGGCCAAATTTTGAACTTATTTGACGATGACACAGCGCCATCGTGCAGCTGGCTGCACAAGGCTTAGGTAGACTTGGACGTTTAGGCTGCCAGTTGTTAGATACGATGATGATATGATGTCAAAAAACATTTTTCAATTATGTTTTCTGCCGCCTAAACTAAATAAACTAACGGTCATGCATTTACCTAAAGCTCGTTGTAATGAGAACAAAGCCCCTGAGATGTTTTCACTTTTACCTAGCTTGAAAAAAGAAAAGGAAGAAAAGCATTTTATTTCCAATAAAGTATAACAAGAAATGTTGATACACTGTTTTTTAGAATGTTGATACATTGGTTTTGAAAATATCAAACAAGGAGTACATTACTTTCAAAAGCGGCTTCAAACTCTAACTTAACAGGTTACATTGTTCCGTACTTCCGTCTGAATGCAAGGTTTTTTTTTGGAGTGTGTATTTATAAATCGGTGGATAAGTACGATAACTTGATTTCTGAATGAAGCGCACTGCTTTGCAAGTCAGCACAATAAAGATGTGGAGAAAGGATATTTTATTGCTCGCAGTAGCACAGTGGTTAAGGGACCGGCTTTGCATGCTGGAGACGAGGGTTCGAATCCCGGCGCTGGCGCGGCGATTTTCCCCGTTGAGTATAAGGGAAAGCTCAAGCACAACACCCTACTCAACCCAGGTGTCGGAAATGGATACCGGCTTTACGGGGGAACCGTCATGGTGTCCTATATATAGTGTTAGTTATAAGACATTTGAAAAACCAATGCTCAAGATCATATGTATCAGGTTTGATTGGAAATAAAGCATCCTAAGATGCCGATGTTTGTTTGTTTATTGAAGTCAAATCGGATACACATCATTTTCTACTTTTTTAAATACCTCATAACTAACACAAAGACTCAATGACGGTTACTCCCGGTCAATCTGGTACTCATTTTCGACACCTTGGTAGAGTAAGGCATTTTGACTGCGTTCTTCCTTTTTCCAACAGGGAGAATCACTGGGTGGTGCTGAGGAATTCGAACTGCCGGCTCTTCCCGTGAAAGGCACGCGCTCTAAATCGCTCGATAATGGTCAACACGCGATGAACACTCAATTCTTAAAAAAATTGAGTGAATAATGAATAGCTCAATTCTTAAATGAATTGAGTGAAGACTTGAAATCTCTGACGGTGAGGAGACTTTTGTCCCCTTTCTCTTAGAATGAATCCATTGAAATAAAAAGAAGAAAAGTTAATTAAATTGAGATTAATATTCTGATATTTTCATCTACTATGGGGCAGAAATAAGAAGCTTGTCATATGTGCTGTTCGACGCGTGGTTGTAAAACGGTTTTGGGGCCAAATTTTCCATTTGTATTGTTATGACGGAGGTATAGGAGGAGAACATATATATCAAGATGTCTTCATTATTTAAACTGATAATAGAAACTGTGACAACTTTGAATAATTTTAGTTAGCATTAATAGTATTTTTCCGGATTTATGACTTGAACTCTATCAACTCTTAACGTAAAATTATTTTCTTCCGGGTAAATTGCTGAAAGCGCTATATTTGAACCTCTCGAAATGTAACCTAAGTTGCGTAACTATATTCTATAAGGTATAAAATATTTCACGTCTTCGAATTCAAATTTGAATGAGCTAAGCTGAGGATTTCAGATGATTGACTTTAAAAGAAAAAAACCTGGAAGCAGTAGAAGCCAGTGTTGACTATCAAGAGGTGTGCATCAATAAAACATTGAAAATCAGCTATGTCACAATTTCCTCCATAATTTTGCGAGAGATTAATGGCATCATGTAGTGCAAAATACTAAAATAAAATCAATAATATTAATCTTCATTATCTTCCGCTCAATTTGTCAAGTTGAACGCTAACTAAATTTTCTTTATATGTATATATGCCAGCACTCCCCTACTAAAAAGTTTCTTCAAAATGTTGCAGCCAAGTTAAAGAAAATTACAATTGAACTTCTCATATTTACAGAATAGTAAACTTAGTTGCAAGCCACAGCTTGTAAAACTTGCATCTTAGAGTAGATTTGACTGAGTACAATATGTTTAAAACTCATTAGTGAGTAAAGAGATCAATTAAACTTTAGTAGCTCTTGATTATTGGCTTAACCCTCTACCGCCTAATTTTTCTACTCATATTGCCGGTATTATAACCACCGTTATTAGACGTGGCTCTAGCATCAGGTTGTCTCCAACATCACATTAGAGACGAACTGCAACTCAGCAGTGAACTTCAAAAAAATACATAAGAGCATCTACTTGACGAGAAATAAAATATACGAGCAGTTTTATTGAGTGTACCATGTGGGGAACGTGAGGCGGTAGAGGGTTAAATAAACTATTCATAATAGTAATGATTCTATTCTACTACTAGATAGTGAAAAAAATATAATTTGGAATTTTACCATTTTGTGTTCTAGCTTTTTAAGGGGGGCCTCCCAGGCCCCTGTCGGTCCGATGAGCATTTTTCATGTTTTTGTTGAAAAAGGACCCTTAGGTGGTGTACTATTCGGTCCTCAAATTTTATGGCGATACGGACACTAGATCCCCCCCCCCAGGGGGGTGTAAGGGAACCAAAAATTCCGCATTTTCGACCCCATTTTGACCTCATATAAAAAGAAAACAAAACGGAAACTAGAATATTTTATACTGTAACTATGTTTGCAATGCTGCAAGGATTCTAAAACTGTCTTTGGTTTTGTTCTAGCATAAAAACTCAATGACTTATATTCTTTTGAAATTTCAATAAAAATGAACTAAAAAACCAATATGTCAAATTTTTTCAAAAACTAAGGCCTGAATCGAAAAGATAAATAGAAGAAATTGTGTTTCTTTTAAAAAGTTACATATTATAGTCAAATTTCAAAAGAATCAGACTACTAATATAAAATTTCATAATTTGTATAAAAATGTTTATTTTTTTTATTTGTATTTTTTTTTTCGAAGTACAAATCACAGTGTGAATATGAAGTTATGTATCGAGATTATCGAAATAAAAATGAAAACAGCATTCAATTACATAAATTGTCCTTATATTACACTTCAACAAAAAATTTGGTTTTTTGCTTATACTCAAAACCTCTAATTTTCAACATTAAAAAAAATAGAAGTCATTGAGTTTTTATGCTAGGAAGAAAACAAAGACAGTTTTAGAATCCTTGGAACATTTCTAACAAAGTTATATTGCCCCTTTTTCCATTTTTTCATTTCATTTTTTTATCATAGCTCAAATCCAAAAATTTTGCTAAATTTTTTATATATTGGTCAAATATCACATATATAAATAGTAAAAAATTCAAATACAAAATATCTGAATACATCTTTGTTAGGAATGTTCCAAGGATTCCAAAACTGTCTTTGAATTTGTTCTAGCATAAAAACTCAATGACTTTCATTCTTTTGAAAAAGGTACAAAAATGACCCAAAAAACTAATATTTAAAATTTTTCGGAAAAACTAATGCCTAAATCAAAAAGTTTCATGAGGTCAAATATGTTTGTCTTGCAAAAACACATATACTGACCAAATTTCAGACCAATCGGATCAAAAAAACTTGTTTTCCGGAGGACCCCCTTAAGAACATTTGACCAATTTTGATTGATACTTCTTGAAGTTTTAAACACTTTGTTTCATGTTTTATACATAATATAATATGATTTGAT